>JAULBR010124890.1:0-18923 GCA_032355825.1 Melanodrymia aurantiaca
GGTAAGAGTAGCCCATGAAGAGGCGACAGCGGGTTTCCTCTGAGACCATGTGTCAATATAACCATGCGTCTGACGTCAAATAACCGCTGACTTATAATCGATGTGTTTCTAGTGGCGTGGTTAAATAAAACAAGCTTTACTCTACTCTGTGTGCCCTATCCGTAGCCTGGAATGGGGGTACTATTACGATACGTTGCGTGACGGATAGAGATGCATAACCATACCTTGACCACATGGAAGCATTTGTATAAACACTTGTTAATATGGTTGAAATGCACCCAGGGGCTATTTTACGGTCTAACCCATCACTAATCTAGATGATGTCTGTTACAATAACCTTTTCTACTACGCACATGTCCATCGTTTAGATCAAAACACAAAAGGGGCGCGTTTCAAAATACTAGTTTTTGTGTCGGATGGAATTCAATACTTCGCCTTCCTATAACTTCTTAGTCATTCACATTAGGTAGAAAATTATATTGTTTTATATGAGGCTGGATAACCTAAATTAATACCTTAAATAACAAATTCCTTAATTAACCCATTTAGATTTAAATGACTTTTAAATAGTTTTGTTGTCGGATATTGATAGAAATCAAAGTTGCCACCTAACCACACTCAATGCAGTATTATATCAAAAATAAGTTTGTGAACTTTGACTAACCACTGGATATGTTTCATAATCAAGGAACATGTTTGAAAGCAAGGATATCTAATTGAAGTCAGCGATTAAGCCTCTGTCTTCTATAGCTGCTTTACTTTTGGTGTCGGATGGAAATTTCTGTTGGTGTCGGATGGAACATGAGAAGCGTGAATGGAACAATAAATTCAAACATCTCATTAATTTCTTAAAATTATTCAACTGTGAGGAATGAACCATGTCAATACTTCCCATATACTAGTAGTATATAAGTAGAATATAAGTATTAAATAAAAGTTTGAAAATTAAGACAAATCTGAAGTTTTAATGGTTTATTATCACAAGAAAACGAGTAAACAATATATTTAAATCATGTTAGAAAAGGGTATTTCAAACAATGACAAATATTGTAATTGTGTAACATTCTATTTAGTTGGCTAGTATATATGCTTGTGGGTTTAAGCAATGGCATCGATGTCAAGCTGCAGTCCGTTCTATCCTCCGCACACCACCTTCTTCCATGCATGTTCCTCAACCGGTTGTGACGCACCGTTGTTATTCGCTTCCTCCAAGTCTTCCACTCTTCAAATTCCAGTTACAAATAAGTGTCAAACCAAATCGGTCTTTTCCCAAAAAAATTATTAATCCATTAAGAGCCAGACACGTTTAAAAAGTTCGAGAAATTACGACGTTGTTTGAAATGCCAGTCCAAAGAGCACAATCAAAATAGAATATCAACGTGGTCACTGGTAGCACATAGGACATGGTCCAGTGAACGATTCATTCATGGCCATTACCAGTATGCATAGTGTTTGTGTGTGTTATGGTCAGGCTGGCTACTGCTGGGCACTGATGGCAGCACCGAGGGTGTCCAGAGCCGCCGTCCACGCTGCCTTGTCGCCGCCAGCATTGGCCACGATGTAGTCGACGATGACGGGGAAGATTTGCTGCAAGAAATCAATCAAATCAATTAAAGTTTATGCAAATTATTAATAGTCTTTAACATATGAACATTCGTGGTAAAGAACAATGGAATATTACACATATATTTGGTTTATAATGCACATTGTACTAGTATATACATGTACATGTACTCAAACCAATGCATGAATTCCATGTGTAAAAGATGAAATCTCTCACTCAGTAATTTATGTTTAGAATATTTACTTTGTTTAAAAACATACTATATGTTACTATACTAAAACGAAATTAATGATGTTGCTGCAATTAGTGATGTTACAGGTGTTCATAGCGATACGGTACATATCACAATAGCAATACAGTACATATCACAATAGCGATACAGTACATATCACAATAGCGATACAGTACATATCACAATAGCGATACAGTACATATAACAATAACGACACAGTACATATCACAATAGCGATACAGTACATATCACAATAGCGATACAGTACATATCACAATAGAGATACAGTACATATCACAATAGCGATACAGTACATATCACAATAGCAATACAGTACATATCACAATAGCAATACAGTACATATCACAATAGCGATACAGTACATATCACAATAGCAATAGAGTACATATCACAATAGCAATACAGTACATATCACAATAGCAATACAGTACATATCACAATAGCGATACAGTACGTATATCAATGTAGGTCATGATAGATATCGTGATATTTAACTTTCCATAGCAACCATTTTCTTCGGGAGAACATTTCAGAGATCTAGTTGATGAAACATGTCAACTTAATGAAGTGATCGAAGTCATGACACAAGCGTAAATACACACCACCTTCATTGTCAGCTCAGCAAGCATTCTGCCGACGACAATTTCATATTCTTTTATACGTTTGTGCAAACGTAATCAAACATGTATCGCGATATGGCTGTCCTGTATTGATGTATCGTTTACATATACAATAACCACTGATTAGTAATCAATGTGTTCCAGTGGTGTCCTTTTAAAAAAACTTTATCTTTTATCGTTTTCCGATACACATACCACATAATATACTGATACACTACTGAAAGTCTGATACAGTACATTAGTGTATCGCCATGATAGAGTATCGCCATGATAGTGTATCGCCATGATAGTGTATCGCCATGATAGTGTATCGCTGTATCGTTACGGCTCTGGATGACGGACGTACCTGGAAGTTGGCTAAGAGAATGCCCATTGTCTTGTGGCTGGCAGCCAATGGTTTAGTGGCGGCTGTAAGGTCTGCTGGTTTATCGATGACGTTGATGAAGTTGCCAAGGGCAGTCATCACAGCAACAGCTTGCTTTCCAAAATCGGCGTTTCCCTTGAGGGAGCCAACAGGGACAGATGCAAACTTCTTGAATTTCGCCTGCTCGGCACTGTGAGCACCGAAGAATCTGAAATAATCACCTTTCTTATATTTACATCCATCTTGTTTTACTTATTAAGAGTTTTATTTGTTGTTTGCTTTATAATTTTTCCCATATAAAGTATGCACATCAATATCTATTTTGCAAAGACTGGCATCATCACTGCAGTGATTGATTCGCGAGTACATTTCATCTGATTATCTACTTTATTACAATGACCCTTCATCCATACGTTGTGCCGAGGTATGCAACTGACCATGTCAATGTTTTGTTGTTTATATTTGACTTTTGCCAATGATATTAAAATTACCAATGCTGAAAACATATGTTCTGTGTTACAAATCAATTATTGTAAACTATAAACATTATTTACAGTCATTCACACCTGTTAGCGCAGATTAATGCACTATTACGTTAATCAATGCTAGCTTGAAGACCTTTAACCTAAAACTATTATTAAACATACATCATTATGTAAAATAATGGCTTCTGGTAATGTGGTAACGTAAGGACACCTAAAGTGGTTACTTACTTGATAAAGATGTTCTCCCCATGTCCCTGAAGGTCACCGGCCACCGTCTTCCAGGTTCCCTTCACGGAAGAAGCTTGATCAGCAGACACTCCCATCTTAGATTAGGCGGATTAGGCTAATACAAACCTGAAACATAAAGAAAAGTGAACTTTGAAATAAGTAATCAATTTGCATCATCAATTTGTTGATATCCAACAGATTGAAAGCAATAGTTTGCAAGTACCACGCACCTACTGTGAGTGACCATCGCTCAACATGTGCATTAAACAGGGAGTTACGCAGACTCAATACCCAGAATGCAGCATGTGTGGTGGGGGTATTGCGTGGAGAAGATACTTTTTGAAAACGCAACTCGGCATCTACGTTCCAATAATACTATAATCCAGTTTTGTCATTGCACGTGCCATTTCAAAGCGTTGTCATAATATTCCAGAATATATTTTAGAAACTCTATACGTTTAAAGGCATCTACGTCCAATGACGTCTATTTGTCATTGCAAGTACCCTTTAAAATGAACAACCGAAATATTTTAGAGAATGTCGTTTCAACGTTTATCTTTTTCAATGCATGTGTAATTTCAAACGAGCTGCAATGCTGCCAGAACATGCTTTACGGCATCTACGTTTCAATAGTGTGACCCATAACACGTTTTGAGCATCTACTATTCAATAATGCTCCCATATGCCTTTTGAAATGAGCAGTCAGAATGCACCAAGACACTAGTATAGGGCATTTGCGTGTCTATAGTATTCACTGTTCAATGCTGGAATCAGTTCAATTAAACAGCCTGAGCACGTTTAGAACTTCTCCATTTCAATAATGCTCTATATTGTGTGTGCCCTTTTTAGCAAACAACCTGAATGCCCTAACAATACGTTATGTAGTATGTACGTTTCAATAATTAATACTTGAAGTTTCATGTACGCACAGTCTTCCAAACAAGTAGAGTCATGTAATTATGCCCTATAGCGTATTTTATACCGTCTAAGCTTTATATTTACTGAAAGGTCCACCATTTCAGAGAGGAAAAAACCATGTTCTCCCTTTTCGTATAATGTACATGCTCGTGTGCAGTGAGAATGCCTGGAACACATATTGGAGCATTAACATTCCAGGGCACGACCGTTATTATCCAGATTCCAAGGTGAGAGAGAAAGAGAGCTTCACCTGTCAGACTCACCTTTCACACTACCATTATTACCATGTCTCACGAGACGTGTTCTACAGGCCATGCTCTAACTGTATACTAATTATACGCCAAATTGTCATTGGCCGAACGCACAAACTACGAAAGAATGAGAAATGCTACCAAGAAATCAATTACATATCGGCAAAACAACTCAGAGTAAAAATATATATATTATATAATAGCCTCTTGTTACAAACGTGTTGGATTAGAATTCATTACATAGTTTACAATAAAACACGTCACTGCAGTAACATGTGTACACACATTTCGAAAGTTTGATCAGTCCTGACGTAGTTGAACTGGCAACAGTGGGTTTCCATATACCCAAATGTTGTCTGTCGCCTCTACAGGCTAACATGTACGTGCCAAAGATGTTATTTTAAATATTATTTTTGTAAGTTACTCATGTGGCCAAGATAAACTCGTCGACAGGTACAAGCATCTATGTGGGTAAATTGATGTTTTATGTACTATGTACTATTGTACGTACCCGTCTGCCCATGACTCGGGTACAAGAGCATAGAGCTGGTACATTACCATCCATATACAAGTCACAATGCTTCTACAAGTCTATTGCCAGTACATTATCGGATATAAATGTATTCCACGAGTACAAATGCCAAACTCCCATTGCACGAGAGTAGTTTGTTGTGTTCTAATTTGTAGTAAGGATTGGATAAAATATTAATAGGTGGTTAATATTTTAGCATACGGTGGTAATATTCTAATTGAGTGGCCCCGCTTGAAGGAAGGCTGAAACGTAATGTGCAGGTTGTTTGTCTGACATGTCGGAATGTATTGGCCTTTCAGCGGAACACGACCAGACTGAAGTCGGAAACCAGTTTAAGCAAACAATCTTCAAACTGGACCGGCAACAGGCATTATTGAAGACGAACATTCTGCAAAAGCACATAGAATTCCTTTATGCGGCAACACAGGCCACGTGACCCGGTTTGAGTAAATTGAGACAGCGAGTATAGCACATGGCTCAGAGACATCCGATAAATTTCAGATAAGTAACAAATAAACCTGGTAATATGATAAGTAAAGAACAATAACGATTATAGTACGCAGGCGTTTATGTCTGCTGTTAGTTTCAGGACATATTTACGTCTATATTAAAACTTGGAAGCCATCTGACCAAATTGCTTACAGCGATTTAGCGACATTTAACACGCGAACTCTCCATCCAAAATTAGATTATTAATTTAAATGACTTAAAATTGAATATGCTCCAGTAGCGTCGTGACCGTTATTAAACCAAACTATTTAACAGTGCTATATGAAAGTTTTCTCAAATATACAAGTACTATGTCCACATGTTAATCGGTGCACGAGTGCAAAGTGATAAAGTTGTAACAAGCCTTGGGCAAATGCAAATGAAAAATGTTGTGACATTTTTGTTGTAGTTAATGTCAAGCAGGCAGACATCCTAGTATTAAGAATACATTAACTGTGAGTGAACCAGCTGTGAACGTAGACTGGTGTCCATTGAGGTAGTTGACCTACCACACACACACACACCCACGTAAAGCCCACTGACGCGGCCAGCCACAAGCATGGCATATGAAACACATCATTTGCTGTCCAGAGCTGGATTAACCTATCTCATTATACTGGTATTCCCATTATAGCAGCTGCTTTGTACTAAACATCTCAAATATCTCCATTCTCAATCTCAACAAAAACGGTAAATTATGTATCTTCAAAACTGCTAAAAATATTTTTCAAGTTGTTAATATGTAGAAAAAGACAAATTAAATTATATAACTTGACAAAAGAAATAATGAATATAGAGAAAATATAATTAAAGAAGACTGCCAAGGTTGCCATCACGTGGGCATCAATTGCAAAATATACTAAATAATATTATACTGATAAGCAAGTGTCCAAGCACTGGCGGGAAATAACGCAATGGCGCGTCAATTGTCGATTCTATTTCCCATAGGTCAACAGGAAACCATTACATATACCGCCATCTTTAAATAACAATTCCAATGTTACACTGAATCAGTTCGAAACAGTCTATAATAAATTCGTACTATTAAACAATACCACTGTACACACATTTCTTAGGTTACAAGCTCGGAGCGGATGCACGAGATTTGGCGCGCTTTTATACCGGAAGTGTTTGTGGACGCTTAGCGTTAACCGGTGTGTTTTATAAGTCGACTAAATAACTTTGGTAAACCGTTTAGTAGTTTACAACAATTATAAACTGTTTGGTTGAATAACTTTGGTAAACCGTTTATTAGTTTATAAGAATTATAAAATAAAAAAGTTTAAGGGAAGATCTATCTGACTATTAATTTTAGTTAAATGTTTGACACTGCATAATATTTTCAAGTAAAGAATGTTTCACTTTCTAGTCGTAATCTAGGAAATATTTTACAAAACTTTCTGAATTTCTTTCGCGTCTGTTGACAGCGTCCAAGTTAATATATAAACTGTCTTGGCGTCGATATTTGGTTGCATATCGCGACATACGCGGTAACTGACGTTGGTTGTAAGTACTCCGTTCAGTGAGTACCCGTAAACTCTTTGATTGTAAGTACTCCGTAACGCGTTCAATTAATACCCGTAAAGTATTTGAGTGTACATAACCTGTAACGCGTTCAGCTATAAAAGTAATACCCGGAAACGCTTCGAGTGTACATACGCGGAAACGCATGGTTCACACACCCAAACAAGCAAATATGTTGATGACAGCAAATAATTAGATTAAGTATAATAGTTCGATTAAGTATAAGCAGTTTTCACAACATGAAAGAACAAGCAAAAATAGCAAAAGCAAGTTGGCAAAAACTGATGACGATGATGATGATGCAATCGCATGATGTGTGCACAACGTGTACTTACGTTTTACAGAACTTTGCTATCCAACTCCGATAGAAGTAAAAGTGAGCGCGCGTTTGCTACGCTTAGGCATAAATACTGCGCGACAAGGTCAAGGCTTTACGTAGCGTACGTGCAAAAGTGCAAGTCTCGGGGACATTCCAAATACAAACGCAGTCCACGTTGAAATTGAACCGAGGAGATATTCCATGAAAACCGCCCTCCAGCAGAAGACAAACTCTGATTGGCTGTCGTCGTGATGAAGTTGGCAGAGAGAGGCTGGAACCTGGCCTCGTTCTCAAAACTCATTACTATTTCTTGTCGCCAAACGAGTAAAGAGAAGCACGTGTGGAGGGAAATTTACCAGTGTAAAATCAATGGCAGTTATTTTTGAACGGTGTTAGATTACACGCTGTGCTGGAGAACGTACAAGAAATGTCAATTCGTTAAAATAATCAGCCAGCCCCGGAAATTAAACCAGTAAACAAATAATATTTATATATAATATACAATACTACAATAGTAAACAGGAATTTAACCTAATGGTAACTTTGGCAAACATGATTGCTTTAAATGTTAAAACAAACGGTTATCGGTACCGCTGCAATAAGCCGGCGTCCAGCGCGCGGAGGGCGTGGCACTACACGTGCTACATAAGCCGTAGTTTGTAGATCGCGTACAACTCCCGCGTTCAGTAAGAAAACATCACCATGTGGTTTATAAGAATACATAAATTTGATAATATGAACAGGCGAACTAAGTGGCCGCGGCATTCCGGCCTCACAACAATGGAATAATGAGGCGATAAATTACTTTCCTTCATTCCAAGGCAATGACTGCATAGATACACACTATAATTCAATGGAGACTCGGTCTCATATTTTATGGGAGGGGGATTCGAGGAGTTTCAGAGAGCATCCACCCCCATTTCTGCTCCCACCCTCCCTCATTAGAAATTGTTTTTTAATAACTAATAGCGTCCATACGGTCTAAAACAATGTTAATGTTTGCTATTAAAGATCAATTTTCTCAAGAAAAACGAAACTCTCCTGCAAATAATCCTAAATACGGGTCTTGTTTAGCTGCAGCAAGGGTGTATACAATGTGGATTAAGGGTGAGGCGGGTCTGGGAGGAATTTATTAATTTGAAAAATAGTACACAGCTATTTCGTATTGAACTTTATTCCATTCCTAAAACAACGTCCAGCGCGGCACAAGATACCTGGCACACTTTGTTTAATAAAATATTACATTTTTCCTATATACTTAGGACATGTAAGGACCGTGCCTACAATGTAATGTGAATGTGTTTCCCAATACGAGTGATGTTTAGAAAACGGGGTGAGGGGTGGAAAAACAGAATCCCCAACTTTGTTCGGACTGTAAAGTGTGTTTGTTTAACGATGCAACTGGAACACATTGTTTATTAAGCATCGGTAATTGGATGTCAAACGCAGTTATATCGACACGTCTTGGTCACAGAGAAAACCCGCTGCCGCTATATACAATAGACCTCTTACCAAATAACAGCAAGATTTTCCTATCATGTACAATAGGGCTGGCGAGGTCAGAACTCGTGCCCACGATATGCGTCTGCTATAACAGCTTGCTTTGAATGTGCACGTTAAACAAACTGAACTGAACTGAACAGCAAGGTGTCTTTTATGTGCACATTCCCACAAGATAGCAGACCACGGCATGCAGTTGGTGAACCAGTCGTGTATCACTTGTTGGAACGGATTCCATTATGGTTATAGAGCACACCCACTCTTTCACAAATTATAGATCTCTGCGCCTGTTAAACTGCAGCTCGTGTACTACAATTGATTCACGGTTATGCATATTTGTCATTGCATATTCTGCTACATATAAACTGAATGAAATGTCGAGGCTTCAATAGCGCAGTGGTTAAGACTGGATTCGAATCCCAATCGTGGCATATATGATATTCAATCCCAGTATACCATAATTATGGTCCCCAACCTAGAGTGAGTGATCTGCAAGACCCAATGGGTATGTCTACAACTGCATGTCTAGTATGTTCCTCTCTAATACTAACACAAACGTCTGTCCTGGGTAGGCAGCCGAGACAGCTGGATTACGTAACCATAACAGCCGTGCTTGAAATGTAAGTGGATTTAAGCACGTAAATAAGTTATAACTAAGCACATGTTGTATAAATAAAGGTAAATACATAGAAGTTGTTGTGATGACTGGGTGAGGCTGGCTGTGTTTATACACAGCAAACTACAAGCGGACTAGTGTAAACTGAATCAGCTGACATCTGGACATAGCCAGGAATAGAACGCGGACGCTATCACCTGGCGGGAGTGGGGGTGGGGGGGAGGTGACACGTCTGTTTGACTAGATCGTTCACAGCTAGCTTTCCTTTCGTCTGTGATGACTTGCAGCGCTGAATTCGACGTCTTCCTAAAGTCCGGCCTCGAGGCGTACAGTAGAATGACGTAACCACTTGAGATGATGTAACGGTTAGAGGGTGCACGTGTTCAGATCACATTATACTACTCACTGTCAGGCACGTACACATACTTGTTACGTACACGTACACACTTGTTACGTACACGTACACACACACACTTGTTACGTACACGTACACACACACACACACTTGTTACGTACACGTACACACACACACTTGTTACGTACACGTACACACACACACTTGTTACGTACACGTACACACATACACTTGTTACGTACACGTACACACACACTTGTTACGTACACACACGCAGAATTGGACTTTTTGCAAGAATATCTGTGGTTATTTTGGTGGGTTTTTCTTTTCAAAGTGGACCTTCATTCAATATCAAAAGTTCATTATTGACTTTTAACGCCAGACAAAACTAAAGTCACTGTGCTTATGACTGTAAAATTTAATATTTAACGATACCACTGGAACACATTGGATGTTAAACGGAGAGTTATATCGACACTTGGTCAAAGAAGAAACCCGCTCCTGCCACAAATGCAATGCTACGCTTGCCGAATGACAGCAAGGTATCTTTTATGTGTACTTTCCCACAGATAGGATCGTACACACCACGGCATTTGATAGACCAGTCGAAAATCACTGGTTGGAATGAGAAATAACCCAATGGGTCCACTGAAGAGGTTCGATCCTTCTAGCCATCGTACCTCAGGCGGACGCGCTTGCTCTGTTCTATATCCCGCGTTCTGCTTACGATGGATGTCTCCGTTATGGCAGGACAGATCAACTATCGCAATACAAACACGTCACATCATCACTGCATTGGCTATTCGTGGTTGCAGGTCATCTGGGCCTTGTCATGTTGTCCCTTGACTCTGCCTTGTGCCAAGATATGCTTTTGGCTATCAGTATCGGTTTAATGTTTATATTCTAGTTATGTGTATCTAATGGTTTAAACACTTTTTGGCATTTTGTCCCATGTGGTTGATGGTTTCGTTCAGACCCCGTTCCAACCCAAAAGAAAACAACTCTAAAGTTTTTATAGAATATAAAATATGATAGGTTTTTTTAACTTAGAAAATTGTGCTTTCTTTAGACAACTACAAACAGTTGTTTTTTGTGTGGAAAGTTGTAAAGGGAAGTGTATAATTATAGCATGGATAGAGTGCATTACATATCCCACAGACTTGTCAACCTTCCTGTGTTTTGTAGGAGTCTCCGATGATTGCATCATTCTTCATTTTCTCCTGCTCAGAAGGAACTTTGTCCTGGGAAATCACAATTATTTTCTAAGAATAGACAAATTCCTATCTACCTTTTAAAACAGCGTACACGGAGGTCTTACTTCCGCTGATAGCCGGAAGTGCTCCGAGTGTAAGAATTGTGGCATATATCGTTGACACATTCTGGGTTTATTCTAATGTTTCATTTGTTGGCATTATTATGGCGACGAAACATGCATGTTATTATCTAAAGCCATGTTTTAATTCTTTATTTGCTTTGTACTATAATTATAAATGTTCTAGTTTGTCAAATTTCCTTTTGTGCTTGAGTTTAAGGTTGATATGTTTAATTTCATTGTACAGATGTACTAGTATTTCAATCAGCATAAAAACATTCACACAACCATAAAGACGTGTTGCCAGGATGAGACTTCCTTAATACACCCTCCCTCAACCACCTGCCCGCCCCGCCCCGTCACTACTCTTGACAGTGATGTCACAATTTTGAAAAGACGTCTAATTTGCCATTCAGATTACGTCTTTTAACAATTATTTTTCCTATGGCCCGTCTGTTACGTGTTGCAATCAATCACTTCGTGTATACTCGTAATATTATTATATATACATGTCAAAGACAAAACTTCCAAATGGCTTGTACGCAGCCATCTTGGTTGGCCCGTAACAAGTTCTTGATTTTCTTTTTTTCCCCTTTCGAACTAGTGTTCCACGATTGATACATCAAAGGCTGTGGTGTGTGGTACGCTGTCTGTGGATGAAGTGCTTAGAAAAATCGCTAGCTACAAATCGGTAAGAGTAACCTATGTGGCGGGAACCGATATTTATTAATCAATGTGATTCAGTGATGGCGTTATAAAAACAAACCAACTTTACATTTATACCTTTATCTGTTTGTATACTAAAATTATATTTATGTGCCTTTTACACGACATGTTTACATATTACAGCGCGTATTTCATTTCTGGATGTCGGCTATTCGTGTTTTGTGAAATGTCGTGGGAATTATGGTTTTGTATTTAAGATAAGACAATCCTATATGGATATGTGGCTTCACGGAAAGGTATTGGCAGGTATGTAACCAGACACTATAGACGGAACATTCAGACAGAAAACTCATTGTGTTTCACTGAACCTGGACGAAATGGCCATGCTAACTGTGTCTCCTGACAATAAAACAAGCATTATATAGTCGTTGTTGTGAAACGTGAGTGTCCTATCTCCTGTATGGCGGTATTCAAGTATGATCATTATTCACTACAGTCTAAGTCAAACTTACACCATGTATATTTATTCAACCACAAGAGGGGCGCGTGGCTCTTGATTCTCAATAAATAATACACTCTTTAAAGCTACTGGTTGCAATTTAAGACGGATGCCACCCGTGGAGCTGTACGTGACTTTCTCGTTCATCTCAGGGAGCGAGGTGTAGCTCAGCGCAACAGCGTCCACCTGAGGTTAGATGGGACAAAGGATCGATCCTCCGCAGTGGACCGGGTGTGTTACTTTCCGTTCCAACCAGTGATCCACGACTGGTCAATCAAAGGCCGTGGTATGTACTATCCTGTCTGAAGAAGTGCATTTAATAGATCCCTTGCTATTATTCGGTGAGAGTAGCCTATGTGACAACAGCTGGTTTCCTCTGTGACCAAGTACAAAGTGTTTCATTTGACAGCCAATAGCCGTTTCTACATTTTCTAGAAACATTTTCCTAAATTTTGTTGTTAAAATCTTAAATGTGCCACAGTGTCATCAAATTGAGATATCATTTTGTTCTAGGTAAACAAAGAAAGTTCCGACACCTGCTTTGTTAGTTGCCGGCCATTGTTTCACTTTGTTGAAGTGATCTGTACATATATCGTGGTACAGCCAGTCGTGTTTGCTGTGCTGGGGTAGCTGACATCACGTTTGTCTTGTTCATTGACCATCAGTAGAGTTCTCGCTACTCGCTTTAAGCGGGTAACGATAAAAGTAAAGTTTGTTTTATTTCACGACACCACTTAAAACACATCGATTATAAATCAACGGCGTGAGGCGCATGGTCTCAGAGGAAACCCGCTGTCGCCACTTCATGGGCTGTTCTTACCGAAAAACAGCAAGGGGTCTTTTATGTGCACTATCCCATAGACAGAATAGAATACAACACGAAATTTGATAAACCAAACGTGTTTCACTGGCTGGAACGGAAAATAGTCCATAAAAATGTTTTGCGCTATAGAGGATCGATTTCTCGTCCCATCCCGCCACAGGCGGACATTCCATTCCACCACAGGCGGACATTCTACCTCTGAGCTACGTCCCGCTCCTGGTAACGATAAGAAAGAAAGTGTAAAACAGGTCAACGTAAGGTATTGCATCTGACATCATCTATGTCAGTGGCATACTCAAACTTCATAATTAACATGGAAGATTGGGATGGTAAACGTACCCAGCATTCACTCTGTTACTTGCCTGTAGTATTTCAGTCTGGCCGTAACGGCACGATGTCTAGCTTTCAGACTTATGCCATCGTGTTTGCATAGTAACTGTTAATGATCATAATGTGCAACATATCTATGGTTAATGGAGCATTTGTATTATAACAATTAACATTAACTTTCGCCTTGTTACTTATAACATCATTTTATTATTTTAGTCAAAATTATACATTAAGTTATTATAACAATCTAGATGACTAACAATACCTTGGATATACATAAAATTATATATATATTGTAAGCAATAAAATAAAAATTATAAGTAAATGTTTTTATTTTTATCCAAATGCTCGATTGTGTTACAAATAGAATGAGCTGCACCAGCACGATGGTATTCGTCTTAAAGCTAGGCATTGTGGCTTTAATGAACGAAATAGGAGGTATGTTAATATTTGTATATGAAAACATGTTAAAAAACCAACTAGTTTGTGTTTAACGTTTTATTGCGAGAAAGCAAACTAGTATAACACATATGCACGCTGCTATTCCGGAATATGAAATCTGAGTTTGGCACAAAGGGAAACCGTAAACAGTTATAATACAATACACAGGTACACGCGTTGTCATGGGACACATTTAGAACCAATTATACAAGTTCAGATGTTAAACCTTCTTACCAAACAAACTTAAAGTGTTACTATTTTAAATCAAATATATAACAAAAACAACAATGGACTTATTCTATAAATCGTATGTGTTCGAATGAGCCAGCAATGGGTAAGGATGTGGACGTGTGTTAGAAAATCTTGTAATCACACACTGTTGTGAGTGTTGGTATACACACCGACAAAACATTGGGTATTAAAAAGAGTAGAGTGTCCTGTTTGGTTTCCATCTCGATAAAAACTTATTATTAAACAAACGTCCGGAAATACGGGAATTGCTAAACCGTCTGTTGATACCCTTTGACAAGAATGTGGCTCAATCAATTTGTATTTATACCCAAGACAAACTAATGTCTGATAAACATACAGTTGGGCTAATCTTCATCCAATACGGGCTGTAACGCATACCGGCAATACATTGTTTAGCAGATATTCCACAGTTAGTGTTCGATCCTGTAAACTCTCGGTCTAGAGGCTTCTGAAGGCGAGTCTTTAGTATTGGTAATGTTATACATATTACAAGCTGTTCACTGATACACTGGCAAGCTGTACGCACTGCGCCGCCGTCGTGGCGTCGCTAACCGGTCTGTGCGGCGTTGATGAAGGCCCCGATCTTGTTGAGGACGGCCTCGAAGGCGTCTCGGTTGAAACTGCCTCCCAGGGTGGACGACAGATACTCCAGTATGACGGCGAAAAACTCCTGCAAGCGACAATTAATATGAACACAGTCTACAATGAAACGATTGCTTGCATAAAGACACACCTCTGGTCTTAAAGGCATACTGTCTGGTTTTTAAAACTTATGCCACCGTGCTTAAGTATATCATGCTATTTGTAACATGTTTGGCTAATGGAGCATTTTTTTAATTATTAAAATTAACATTTTCTTACATTTTATTGCTTACAATATCATTATCAATGTATATCATTATGTCTACTGCGTTTGTAGTACTATGTAGCTTGTTTTAAACAATATTTATTCCGTCTATTGAATAGCGGCGGGATTGGCCAACAGACTTTACCTATATAAAATAATTAAGGCCGCTTAATATGGAAAATTGGACATTTGTCTACAATAAGCTGGCAAGTCCTGACAAAGTATTTTATGCAAGGTACACATTAAGCTATTATAACCATTTGGACGTCCAGAAACACATCGGTTCTGAATATAATTATTGATATTGTAAGCAATAAGATGTAAGTAAATGCCAATGTTAATAATAAAAGTTAAAACAATGCTCCATGAGACAGAAATATGCATTAACTGCGCAAGCACGGTGGCGTACGTCTTAACACTAGGCAGTGTGTCTTTAATAACAGTATTATATAATTATAGTGCTACAATTAGATGATGTCAACACTCAAATAGTTGATCATTCTGTATTACATTAGTTTGTTGGCTTAGAGAAATAGATATTAATATTAAGTATACATAATTGTGTATGTGTTTATGTATATGAATGTATATGTACTGTACATGTATGTATAATATATGTATGTATGTATGTATATGTATGTATATGAATGTGAGTGAGTGTGTGTGTGTGTGTGCGTGCGTGCGTGCGTGTGTGCGTATAATGAGCAGTTTTGGTTTTAAGCTAATCGAGCTGTGACTGAGTCTCGAACCTGGAACTGTGGCAGTTTGACTTTCCTCGGCTTGTGGTTCTGTCCCATGGTGGTTAGCTGCAGCCTCAGTGCGTTGTCGTTGTCGATGTTCTCGATGGCTGATCCCAGGGACTGCATCACTACCTGTGCCTGGGCAGCAAGGTCGGCGTTGGAACTGAGGTCAGCGGCCTTGACATTTGCGAAAGTCTTGAAGAGGGACATGTACTGAGGATTGGCCCTCAAGAAGCTGTAACCAATTAAGAAAACAATCAGCTATCCGTGCAGCTAAAACCAACAAGAAGACATTAAATTCTTTCAATTTTACAACTAAGCCACATATTTAATATCCCGAGGCCAGTAATGTTAATATAGTTATTTTAGTCGAAAAAAGAAACTTCAGTTATACCTTTATTGTGTGTGAAAATATGATATGAAGAGATGGCGCGACTCTTCTATAACCCACTCCAGTAGGTTCATTACATTATAGAAAGCAGAACGCAATATACCTTTGACTCTGCCGTGTGCAGAGATACGCATTTGGTCATGTAAATGTTTTGTCGTCTAGAATAACAGCGATGAGTATATATAGACAGGACTATTAGACCAATTGTTACGACCTAACCCTCTTGTTTCACACACAGGACACCACAACGATGAGTACAGACGATTATTAGACCCAATTTTAGATGAACTTAGATATTTAATCCAATTTTCACCTATTACTGTCATCCATCAAAAGAAATAATCTACGTCTGATTGCAGGAAGAATGTTATTAATATTACTATGGGCCACACATTTCCGCAGACTAAGCTAACAAAAAATGTATCACTGACATAGATGATGTCTGTTACATCAACCCTTTGTTGACCTCTTTCATACGTTTTGATACGTTCGATGAAAACACCAGACACAATTATACGTCTGTGCTTATGGAGCAGGATACGCTTACAGTTTGCGAACACCTAGTACCGTATATAGTGACGTCACTGCGTTGGCTATGATTCATGAGATCATGCCATCTCGACTGCGTTGTAATGTTCATACGACTCTGTTTTGCGCAGAAATACGCATTTGGCTATAACATTATGTTAACTGTATTCCTTATAGATTGATTTGGGTGGAAATGATCTAAGATGAGCACTAATGCAATGTTTCAGATATTTGAGTCAAACCGTCTAAATTTTATTTAGAACATTGTGGAATTGGAAGATTATCATCGTCACTTCAACAAGTAGTCATTGGCGTTACACAAGGTTCAATTATTGGCCTATAATTATATATTATCTACATAAATGATTTGTCATTTTAAGCTAAAAATAATTTAATGATTACTCCATCTTTTCCCTGAAGACTAGATTATTACATTGCAGAGAATATTACATCTCTCCTAACATCAACATCTCAACCTTTTATTTATAACATTAGCATAGATCTACTAACACTCCTCAACTAACAAGACCCGGTACAGAACTTTATTAATTATTCAGCCATTCCGTCGTACATTAAACACGAGAAAACAATCTCAAGCTTCAGTTACAACATCACACCATGAAATGTCAGAGTATTTAACTGGTTAGTGGGAGCACTCATTATACACCTACTCATGATATTTATAGTGAATTATTTTCATTTTTCTATTTAAATACATTTTGTTATGATTTTAGTTAAGCTATATACAAATACACCAATTTTTTTAAGCCTTCTATATTATTCAATAAAACAATGTATTTCAATTCACAATAAATTTAATGGTCCTATTTCCACCTGAAATCACGGATTAGAAAAGTCGATTTACCATTGTCTACATATTTCACTCATTAGAAAATAGGCCATTTTAGTTTATTTCGACTCTGCCTTGCGCAAAGATACGCATTTGGCCATGTCCATGTTTTATCGTCTAGATTTGATAGGCACAGTGCTAATTTAAAGTTTAAACTGCTGTATTGTTTGTTTGTTTTGATGCAGGTCAGTGAGCAAAGAGAAGAGTTAGCCCGCGAACTCTGCGTGGTTGTATTTTACACAGTGATGTCGTCTCGTTTTGTCACGATGCTGTGGACGGGAGGGACTTGATGGATGCGCCCCTGTCGTTCCCAGACACCTAGCGTTGCTTGCTCTGCCTCGGCTGTCGGCTGCCTGGGCAGACGTGAAGGGGATATGGTTTATCGTAGCACTAAGACGAACATAGTTGAAAGCTTTGTGGGATTCAAACTGAATACTGACGGGGTCATAACGGAGTCACGAGAAATGTAGTTCTACAGCATTTTGCCCATCACATCCCAAGACATTCTGGGTCAAGGGTCAACTAACAGGAATACTTTAATGTCCGCTTTTGTCTTAACAAGTATTCCGCATATCTGTTATGTTGTTAGCATTGCTTGTGTTTTTATTCACTTACCAGATCGCTTTTATAAGAGCGACAACATTTCACTTCGGTAGTTAGTGTTCGTCTGAGGTGCGCGAGGTAGAAGGATCGACTCATCTTACTTGCCCCGTTACAACCGTTGGAGTGTCCCTGTTTCAACCAGTGGTCTACAACATGGTGTGGTATGTGCTACCTTGTAATACAATGTGGAGAACTGTATACAAGAGGCATGGCTGCTAATCCAAGTATAATGTATAAACAGAATACAAGTTCAGAGGTCCAAAAATATCGGGTCTACATACATGTACCTATACATCTCAGTCCTAACCAAACTTGCATAATAACATGGTATCATTATTGCTTTGGCAGTGATCCGCGAGTACATGCCATCTCTACCATGGGACCATGTGCTAAAATGACTGTGTGTTTGACATGCAATAGCCGATGATTCTTTAATGAGCGATGTCGTTAAACAAACACACACCATCGGAATGTGTTTATGAAAGTGTACATGTTACTATCAGACTTCTCGGAATCGGAATCGGAATAAAAATTTACGTGCCTATATCCAATTTAGGTTCAAGCACGCTGTCCTGGGTACGCAATACAGGAGGCTGGACTGCCTGTTCAGGACAGAAGGGGGA
>JAULBR010125001.1:0-31854 GCA_032355825.1 Melanodrymia aurantiaca
GTGCAAAAATCAGGAAAATCTGAGATGGTGGGTTACAAAACCTTAAAAAATCTGATGATCTGACGTGGAATGACCCTATAGTTTGTTTTGATAACATACTTGTTATTGGTCTGGACTATTGTTGTTTAACTAATTTTAATGTGTTACATGTACATGCTTGTAATTTACGATTATTTATTAGCTGATAATAAACATTAATTTGATGAAAACATTTTGTATTGAAATCCTTTATGGATATTTATTGTCTAACACATTATACATGTTACAGTTGATGTTTGCAATAGCTGATGATTCATTCCGCATAACAGATAGGTTCCAAACACATTAAATGCTTATCGTGAAGGAAGAAAAAACATAAAACAGTTTTGCAAGTCATTAATAACAATTTTATTGTCAAACTGGTTCACAACTTTCGCATTGATTGCTCAATTAAGTGTGACTAGAATATTACATTTTGTAATGATGCTGTTGAGGTGATTAGATATAAGGTACTTAAATGCCTGCTGTGTTATTTAGAGAGAAAACACAATCTGCCTACATGCTGTTTTATTCATGTATGAGTAATCAGTCCACTCTCTTGTCCAGCGCTCTGTCCAATCCATCACTTTGTCCAATTTATCATGTTTTACATTAAGCATCGTCCATTCTCCATCACACTGTCCAATCCAACACTTTGTCCAATTTATCACATTTCCCATTCTCCAACACTGTTCAATCCAGCAAACTGTCCAATCCACCGCTCTTTCCATACAATCACTAACTGTCCAATCAAGCACTAGCTGTCCAATCAAATACTGTCCAATAAAGCATCTTGCTCAATCAAACACAAGGCAACACTACATGTATGCTATAGACATGGATTACAATAATTTATTCTATTGGAAGTAAAATTAAATAAAGTTTATTTGTACTTATAGATGTACATATACATGTATGGTGAAATGTTTTGGTTTAGAGGGGTGTTTGGTTTACAGAGGTTGAAATAAAGAACCTTAAAGCTTTATGAGGCACTATATTTTGGTCTGCAGATGTAGAAAAACAGAGCTGTAGCACACATTACTGGTTAAAGATTAGCTTTCACAGATTTATTATGAGCAAGTACAAGTATACTCACTCATACCTACAAAGTGCATAATATATACCATACATGTAGCTCAGTTGGTCATGTTGTGAATAGATAGAGAGAAAAAATATCAACAAACAAAACTTTTTGTTGAAAGATTTTGACTTGTAGGTAGGCACATTTGAAATATTCCATGCTGGGGACAGCATCTAGCTGATAGTGGAAGTCTTCATTGGTCTTTGTTCATATCACATGTTTCTACCATCTTTGATCATTTGGCGTTCCGGTGATGTTATCACACCGGTCAATTTATGGAAGCACAACACCGAGTGCAAAGCCACAATAGTTCATTGCCCAGGTTCGTTTTGTTTGTCCGCCATGTTTGAACTAGCTTGGAATATAATTTTGTGAATTATATTGTCATCTCTTCTCTTTGCAGAAAACCTCCGTGAAGAAACCCTGTGTACACAACTTTGGCCGGCCCAAAATTGTCAAGATCAGGGTAAGAGCTTCTTTCACTTCTGTGGCCTTGGTGAGGATGTATTGAAAATAGTTACCATATTTGCTTGCTGCTTGCTGCTGAGTGTATTGAAGGTTGTCATAGTCCCTCTGGCATACGAGGCATGTTTAGATACAAAAGATGCACATTCGAATAAATCCCAGAGAAAATACATGCATTTCCCAGCCATGCTTAAAAATTTACATGTAATCATTTCATTTGTGGCTTAGATTCTTAGCAACGACACAGAAGAATGGCAGTTGTTTATAGCAGCATACCAGTCTAAAATACACTGTCCGCCTTGTTTGAGGTGCAACATTTTAACAGTTGATTTAGTGCACTTGGAATGGTCATGATTGTGTACATGACAACATGCAGTCCGGCTAAGTATTGCGGTTAAGGATGCTTCATGTGGATGTGTGCGACTGTGCGTGTGTGTTTGTGTGTGTGTGTGAAGTAGTGGTATGTATGCCGAGTAGGATTAGCAACAACACACAACCCATTCAGTGTGAAGTGTGACAGATTGTAAATTATAAGACTAAAGATAATCTGTGATAGTTAGTTTTTACGAACCATTTTATTTCAGATTTTAATTTTGTCTAATTAGCTTAAAAATCTGGCAACCACAATTAACTTCGGTTCAATAAAACTTTATAAGCATTGCTTCTTAAAAACGAAAATTTGATTTAATTAAAATTAGTCTGGTAACAACAAAATCTGATTTGATCTTTTAACTAAATCCCTTCTATAAAATATTATCTATACTATTCAGTGGATCATTCCCATTTGATTGGCATTCGTGCAAGAATTCACAATCTAGTGTCTGTTGTTCTGTCAATGCTCAAAGTGTATTAAGACTTAAAACACAAGGGCCAAAGCAGTTTTGTTGATTTGTTGAGTTTTTTCTCACCAAGCAACCAATACATCACATTGTGGCCGGGAATGATGAAAAGTCTCCTCACGTGTGACCAAGTGTTGCCTGTGTTGTTTTAAGCAGGAAACCGGTGATAACAAAAGCAATAGCTTGTGTCCCTGTACACTTCTTTGTCTCTGAATATAAGCCGCATTTGATTTATCTTTATAATATTCAGATTTGAAGGCTTATTTTCACAGCAGTTGATTTACTAAATTGCCCAAACAAGCTTTTAATAAGAAAATATATACATTTGATTTGCACAAACAATATTATCCAGCCATAAACATATTTTCCATATGTAGCAAGTTGTCAATAATTTTGTAGAATGTGACTGTGACTGTAATTTGTTTCCAAAAAAAATTGTTTGAAGATACTCATTAGAGATTTAGAGTAATGAGGGTGAGATATAGCTAAGCACAAGATCATCTGCTTAGGAGTGTGAGATTAAAGGATCGATCCTCATCAATAGACCATCAAAGGCTGGTGCGTGCTATCATATATGAGAAAGTGCACATAAAAGATTCCTTGCTGCTATAATTATTTAGAATAGCCATACTGCAGTAGGAACTGTTAGTTTAGCTCTGTCACATCATGACAGCTTGGCGTTGCATACAATGTATGTATGTATGTATGTATGTGTGACTATTAAATATTACACTGAAAATGGTTATAACTACATTTAGCAATAATCAATTATGGTACAATTAATAACAGTATAGCTTTGCAGCGGTAATGTAATGAAATGATGTCAGCTACTAGAAATGAGGCAGTCAAGTGACCTGTTACGCTCACCTACTCTGATATATGTTATGTTATTATTGATTGCACACGTAACAGTAAATTAATGGTCTGAAAGGTCACGTACTGATCGTATTACCAAGAAGAATTTCTCGTTGCTTTTCTATTTTTTCTAATTGATTGACTGTACAAATGTTGTATATAGGCTAGGAGTCTTGTTGTACTTTTCAGTTACGGTTGAAATCGTTAAATGTGTGTTGTTTTTTTATGATTGATATTCATGCCAACTGACTCAACAGAGTGTTCAAACATAAATCATAAGCCTGATTGCATTTTTGGCGGGGATTTTTTTTTTAATTCACACAGCTCATTACTATTTAAGGTGTGAATTGAACTTTATGTCAAAGGTCAGTGACTAGAGGAACCACATTGACACCACAGTGACATGTATCCAATTTTATAAACAATTTTAGTGTTATAATTATAATGATTCTGTACCATTTTTTTTACCATTGGAAATAAGTAAGTTGCTATTTTTCAGTGGTGCCATTTTAAGAATGAACTCATGTGCCCTTTTTAATTAAACTTGGTACACCTTCTAAATTCTAAATGGTTGGAATTTCTAGTCGGATCTCAAGAGATTGATGCATCTGATGGATGTACTTTTCTTCATAGGTTTTCAGTTCCAACCATTACTTCATAACTGATGTGTGTGCTTCACAACTGATATATGGGCTTCACAACTGATATGCGTGCTCGTTTGAGTTCCATTTAGAAACATGTTATATAATGATTATGTTTTCAAATGTATAATATAAGCAAAAGCAAGTGTTGTACAATGCAAAACACACAGGTTGTAGTATAAGATGTTCCTCTCAGAAACGACCATAGTGGTCTATTTATTACAATGCAAAACAGTGTTAAAACAATGAAAACAAATTATTTTGAAATATTGTCTACGGTCAGTTGCTATAAAGGGAGCGTGACATCACCCGACATTGAAATACAACCAGCTGTGGGAATTGTGATATGGCAGTCTGAGGTCATGACCTTTGTAAAGCAGAACATCTTGTTGTTACTACTGATATAAATATCACATAATAGAATCTCACACCGCATATACATAGTACATGTAGAATCTCACACTGAGTTGTGATTTTTCAATTTATTTATGGCCCCCAATTATAGAATGCCTCACCCATCCCCATCTAACTCAAACTCGCCCATCGCACCCCACCCCCCCCCACCCCATTGCCCTACTTTAAAATGTTCTGGAGAATAATCTCAATTATCGGAATCTATAAAAAATATAAAACGAATGCGTGTATTTATATTCTGCACCAGGCTACTGTGTTATAATGAAGGTCATCATTAATTCTGTTGATTACCTCATCCAGACCCAAATTTTCGACTGGCAAACTTCCAACTGTCAAATCAATGCATGTTCCCAGTTTAGAAAAACAAGGTCTTTTTGTGAAACATCTGGCACTGCGCCAATGTTTTCCCTCTCAATTTGCCCATCCATTTGTAAAGACAGATAATGTAATAATTTTCTTTGAAAGTAGATCTTGTCCTGTGATCAGGTAACATTTGTCAAATACTGTGCTGGCCTGCAAATAGAGTGCACGGCTGTGTTTCTTGCTGACAATTACATGGATCTATGTAGAAGTTAAAGTTCAAGGATGTGGGAGTAGTTAGTCATGTTTGATTACTCCAATGCCTACAACTCATCCTGCCATAGTAGATGTTTTGTCCACACTTGAATGTGAAATATTGCTCCAACTGGATGCATGCCATTGTTGTTATTCCAGGCGTTACACTAGGTGCAATGGTATTATGCCATTGAAGAGTAATCGACAATGTTTGAAGTATGACGGTATCAAGTTACATTTACTTACCATGTATTTGCATTCTCTTTACCGGCTTCACAATATTATGCAGTGTTTCGATGCAATAAAACTAACTTATCCTATCTATATTTTACCCATAATATCCATGTCATAAACCTAGTACCGGTAGATATTTCGGTTTATTAAAGCATGTAAGAAAGGTATTTGTGTCAACAGGTCATTTGTTTACAAAGCAATAAACCTGTACACATGGGCGTAATGTTTTAATAAGTTTGGTTGAAGAAGTGACTCAATTTTAAAAGCTGTGTCCAATATGAATGTTTTGTAGTCTCGGCTGTCGGTATCTAATCTATATACCTGTTCTCAAATCATGCGTACTCCTCCTCAGTGGGTGCCCTGGGTGTATAATTAATACTGGACATTTTATACTGTCCTCTTTGTCATCTCATGAGAATCACGTGTATGAGTTTGTGTAATGTTGTAAGCACTTTTTTGAGAAAGGTAATAGAAGTTCATCTATGGTTATGCCAATCATACATGTAGGTGATATAATTAAGTTCATCTGTTGTTGCTGATCATAGTTGATATAAGTTCACCTTTTCATCTTTTTTCATTTTTCTTTTTTAAGCAATATTTATTCAGTAAATGAGTGGATTGGCCAACGGGCGACATGCCTATAAGTTCACCTAGGGTTATTGCTGATCATATTAGGTGATATAAGTTCACCTAGGTTTATTGCCACCAGAATCTTTCATGTATCAGGCAGATGATTTACTTAGTAAAATGGGGAAAAAAAGATGATTATCATTTGTCTGAATAAAATAGTCATTGTAATGATAGTTTGGAGGCTACTGACTACACCATGGACTCTATTCTCTCAGACACTACAGTTTATTCAGGATGCTGACGTCTGCACTTTGTGTGTCTGTGTGTGTTGACAGTCTGTCATTCACAAAAGCTCTCGAGTTATTTCACTATAGCACACATGATTATACAACGTGAACGGAGCAGGTGCTGCAACGTGTGGGTCACCGTTTACCTGGGTAACAATGACCCGCCATTCGGAGTTTCACCCAGCCAGGTGAAACTCCGCTTATAGGTGGCCTCACTATTTATTGTTATATTAGGACAGCTGTTACGAAAAGTTGACTAAATTCGGCTTAAGATCTTTTTACTGAAAGCCAGGCATTCATGTTAACAAATAAGATATCCTCTTTCATGCATAATGTTCTGACATTTTTGCACTCACGACTTCACATTATGAGACTATTTTAGACAAAAGACATTTTTTATCCTGATAATTTGGTAGATTCCCATGTGTTGGAGTGTCTGTACATACACACGTAGTTTTTATTGATTAAAGAGTGACAAGCCTCTGATCCCAACTTAATAAGTACCGGTAGTACTATTATGTATTTATGAACCAACAATTATTTGACAAAATGTTTTCATAATTGTCACCACAATGGATTGAAGCATACTGGGGTTTGAGTTCGAGTAGAGATATTACATGATCCAACTACCACTTTACTACTGCATACACATTATATTATAATGTACAGAGACAAAGATCGTTTAAGTATATATCTGGAGCATATTGATTAATTAACCATCAGCACTGGACATTTCATACAAAGCAAATGGTTTATGAATTGGCATCAACGATTCAAGGTAAATACACGTACTTGGATTAGAGTGGTTGTGTTAAGACAGGAAATAAAGATGCCACTGGGAATTGCCCTGCCAGTTTTGTTTGAGCTAATATTTACATCAAAATGGACAGACATTTCATTTCCCAATCGTATGCCAATCGTATGCCAAATATTATCTCATACCAGGCTCCTTTTTCACAAATTTCTCTCAAGTCTTCTTGTACTGAGACCTATTTACAATTTCGTCTGTTCCTTCAATGTGTACAAACTTTGGCTCGCCACCTGGACTCGTGTGTGCTTGTTTAAACCATATGTACATGACAACCTCAGACATAAATATAATAATATCTCAAATCAAAGTACGTTATATACATGTAGGCTGGCTACTACAGAACACTCTTCTTTAATCTTTGCTAGACTTTCAGTAGGGCATGGGGTAAGTGGTGTGGCTATGCAGCACCCTGCACCTGGGGTGTAACACATGTTTACATCATTATTGCATGTTTAAATTGGCAGCAGCTCACATGCCCTATGCTGTGTAACTTTGTCTTTTCAGATATTATACCACCTCTCTTCCGCTCTATCCAGGTGGCAAAAACTTTGAAAATATGTGTGAGAAAACAAACGATTAACATTTGATACTCTTTTGCTTGTGAGAATACATAACATTTGGACTGGTGGGAACTTGGAGAGCAAACTCATATTTTGTGCAGGTGATATATCGTACGTACTCCATACACGCAATCAGAATTGTGTTCAAAGTTTTCATAATAAATAAGAAATTTTACATACATGTAGTAAACATTTGATAAAAAGTCATTTATTAGTTTATTGATACCACTAGAGCACATTGATTAAGTAATCATTCGCTATTGGATGGCAAGCACACACTTATTTTGGCACATGGTCTCTGAACTTGCCAGCTGTTGCTACATAGGCTACTCCTTTTCCCATTAGCAGCAAGGGATCTTTAGCATGCATTTTCCTACAGACAAAATATCACATAACACAACCTTTGATGTCTCAGTCATTGACCACTGGTTGGAATAGAGAAAAACTAGAAGATTGTAGCTTATCTAAGGACGAGAATCGATCCTTTGACCATACACATCTCAGTTGAATGCTCTAACCATTGAGCTCCACACAAGAAATCCTGGCTTTAATACTCAAGTACATTACAAGTCAACACAAAATACAGTGAATTAAATATGCTAAACAGCCTGAGCCATATGTTTCATAATTTTCCAAATTTTATGTTGCCAAATTCATTTTGGTTTTATTGCTGTATTAATCGTATGAAGAAACCTGATCCATTTAGTGACTACTATAAGTTTTAATAGCAAATATATAAAAGTGCCAATTATAGTACCTGTCAGTCATAATGGCATCCATAGTTCAATTGTGAACATATGTCACCTGTGCATACAATTATTATACTTTTTGTAGTCTATTTTAAAATATAAAACCAATTACATGTACTACATAAACATTTTATTCTCATTTTAGATATTTATCAGGAAATTTAGCCAATCAATAAAATTATTCTAATTTTAATTTAAATATAAATACATGTGTACATTTATTATGATCAGCTAATTTACATGTACTGATTTCAACTGTAAAATTGTAGTAGGCCTATACTGATAATTATCATTTTATTCCTAAAATAAAAGTTGAATTTTTCTTTAGGTTAACACTAATTTTATTTATTTATGTATGCGGTATATAGATTTCCAGTTTTGTTATCACATTTAGACTTTTCCATGCATAACTGGTTTCGTAATCAATACAATTTACACCAGAACCCTAGTACAGCATTATTTAACTGAAATTACTCAACAAATTTACATTACATGTGTCAGTTAGGTTACGCTTTTAAAGTACTGTCATTTAGTGGCCAGCCAATTGGCTATTATCCTCGAATTAACACCAGGCTGCTCACATCACCTAACTGCACCAGAAACCTGCATACTACTGTCTAGAAGACTGGTTATTTCATGTAGCACCAAACCAATTCTTCCAAAAGGAGTCAACTTGAACGTTTATTTCTTTATAACACATACCACTTTGCTTATGATGAAGTTAAAGGACTGGCAAAAATAGTTCACTGTGGCAACCGTTTGTACTCAAATTAAATACTGGACATGTATTGTCAGCCATCTTGAATACTAGTACAACATTCTACACTGCAGAGTGGGCGTTATAACGCATTTATAGCTATTGATTTGGAATATATTTTCAGAATTTACTGCAGTTACACATATCCAATAGATGGATAAGATAATATTTACTACAAATATATAGTTCTCAATCATAAAAAAATAAAGCAAATAGTATATGCATATATCAGATATCAAAAACCAACAAAAAACAAAGGCTACCAATTATTATGATGCTAAATTGTCTTCTGTATAGCTATTGAAGGGAGGTTAGCAAGGACAGTATTGTTCAGATGTTTAGTCATCACTGTGTGCTGCTGACCAGTCACAGTCACTGATTGATTGCACTGGTCAAAATCAGCTTTACACATAATACTTTAAGTCCATGGATCACCATTGATGAAAAGCAAGCATTATGTTTGTAGGTAACAAACTTAACACGTTTAATCTGTAGAGTGGCCTGGAGTGGGTGGGGTGAGGTGTGGGGGATTGTGACAGCTGCTTTCATGCTATATATACTGGTACATTGTACTATAGTATGAGTGGTTCTGTACATACAGTAACGAAGCAATGAGAAATAATGCAAATCACTCATAAATTTCCACATTTAAACCTGCAATCATCCTCTTGCTTGTGTGATGGCTTTATAGATTTTACCAAATACATGTATTTGTTTGTTGTTAATTTTCTAATCAAAAGTAATTAGTTTGTCATAAAATAAATACATATATCAATAGGCCATGCTGGTTTTCAAACACTGTCCGTTCTTTATGAAGATCAGATTTTAATTACATATTGTAATGTTGAGTTTGTAGACAATCAGAAGACCTTAAAAAAAATCTTGTATGATAATTCATTATTGGGTGAATTGTTATAAATGCAAATACACTGATATAATTTAATAACTGTAAAAAGTCACCAAAGTCAGTAAGAACAGAAAAGTAATTTCTGTGTATAATGCACTCTAATACACATTTAATAAATTTATAAGTCATTTGCTTGTTTGTAGTGTAGAACATAACATCCAAAATGGCTGACATGCAATTATTCCTGTAATTTAAACTACACCTACTCTGAATTATTTTTGACTGGTTTACTGCAGCACTCATTTCTGTATATCACTCATTACGGTACTGTAGTGACTGTACTATAGTGATTAACAATAAAGTTTAACACTTTAAAGGTCTATAGTATAAGATAACTGCTCCAGTGGAATAGTGTAGTGGAGACATGTGCACAACATTTGACTTTACATGGCGTTGTTTATACAAGATGTCTCCGTTCCACTGAGAATACCTGGATGTCCGGGTTAGTCTATCATTGACAGGTACAAGTGTTTTGTTCTCTAATGGAACCCATGCTGATTATTTCAAGTACAGCAGTGATGCTACACACACACACAGAAAAACAGATTTTTATGTCTGCAGCCAATGATTTCTGCCAGAGACATCACTGTAAAATTCACTTTCAAAAATAGGTCCTACAGATGACTTGCAGCTTTAAGGAATTTGAAATTGGAATTTTTGTTATTAAACTTGAAAAACTGTTTTTAATTAAGCCGAAGTACCTAATGTATATGAAAATATGATAGTGCATGTACTTCATTGAATGTTTAAAACTGTAACTTTTATTGTATTGGGTCACTGTTTCCATTATAATGATAATGGGAAACCCATTTGGGCTGTTGCTAATGAAAGAATCAGTAGACTCTACAGAGAAATTAATATGGCGGCAACAGTATCTTATTCATTGAACTAAGCAGTAGTAACACATAAATATAGGAGTACATATAAATTGTGATTTGAGACTGACCCATGCACTATGAGCTTGGAGAACGTGTGTTTATTTTGAGGTCTACAATTAGTAAGGTATTTTGATGCACAAGTCTTCATTTGGCAACATGATACTGTGGTTACCCTTGTTTACACAGACAAAACTTATTTTAGTATATAATTATTTGTTGGCACCTGTAGTCTCCCAATTAACCATATAACAGTGAGTTGAATGGATGTGCGTTTCTAAAGAAGGAAAACGTAATCGCTTTGTTGCGTATTAGGATAACTTAATTCTCTAAACCGTTGCTCCATGACTGCTATCTCAAAGGCCGTGCTACATACTATCTATCCTGTTTATTAGACAATGCATTAAAAGACCATAATGTTTAGACCTAATAGCCGCTGATTAAACTTCTTTGTTTGTGTATTGAAGGTGACTAACGTCCACTTGCTGCCATCATGTTTCTAGCACTGGTATAATGTGCCCTATATTGTCAGCTTTAATTAGGCATACCAGTAAATCTTACAATTAATCTAGTTTCGGATCTGGACATTTCTATTCAAAACGCACAATATTACATTATTGCCAAATCTGAATTAAATTATCAGTCAATTCATAACGATGACATTATCATGTAGTTGCACTTTTATGACAACAGTAGTAAGTGATTGATCACTGCAAATCTTTACTGTTTATTCGGAAGCAATGGATTGTTGCTTGCATCTTGAAAGAAGAGATTGTGACAGTGATGGCATATAATCAATAGCGTGCAGAGATGAATGTTTGAGTTTGTCTTAGCCATGGCCCATGTATCATCTAATGTCGCTCCTTCTGCTTCGATCTCTTCTTCTCTATCTATATGCATGTACATACCTCTGTATGTATTTTGTCTCACGTTTGTGAAGAGCCAGACTAAAGTATTACCATGTCTAACACAATCTGACTGACCTCCTTTGATTACCAAAATAAAGATAATCTTAATTTGTTTAATGTCACTAGAGCACATTGATTAATAATCGTAAGCTATTGGATGTCAAACACAGTTATTCATATTATGGTCTTAGAAAAAAAACCTGCTACCACATAGGCTACTCTTACTGATTGACACAGCAAGGTATCTTTTATTTGCATTCCCACAGATAAAAGAGCACACAGTGCAGACTTTGATGTACCATTCATTGCTCACTGTGTTGAATGGAATAACTCTTTGGGTCCACTGAGAAGATCTTTGGTTTTAAGGGCTAGTTGGTTACATAAGTGTTTGAGATTGCAATACTACCCGGTAGTAACTTGTACAATCCTAACCAACACTTCATACATACACACTCCTCATTGGGTATTGAAACATCGCTAGTAACTATCAGGCAAACGGTCACGGTAATAAAATAGAAAAGTGTTTTATTAAAGGGAGCAGCAGCGACTATAAACTATTTGATGGCGTCATTATTATAGGTTCTGTTGGCATTCCTCATTCCTCATCTTGCCTCAAGCATAAATGTGTTAAATAGTTATAATAATTCTATAATTGTTTTTCTTTTTATAAATATGTTCAGTGATGTATTCTGTTTATAATTAATATAGCATTATGAACATGTTTAATGTAATGATTGTTCATGCAATAGTTTGGATGTGTAATATAACAGCTGCTCCAGTCTACACATCTGGTGCCAAAACACTGCAATAATTTTTCTTCCAGGTTAAAGATCTGGGGGAATGCAATAACTTTGCAATATCCAATCATTATCAAACAAATATGCTCCATTAGTTTAGAACTATATAATTACAAATTTACAAGTTTGTCAGTTTATGTTCACCATTCATACACTACATACATACATTTGATTATTTGATAGCTTATATGTATCAATTTTGCTCAGTAATCTACCGGTATATCATGTCACTTTGATTCATCTATCTATTTTGACTTCTTATTTTGTCTCATGTAATGTTTGCATGCCTGGCTGAACATTATCATTCCTCACCAATCCATTCATCTATGCAATAACTGATCTATAAGTCCTTCATTTTTATCTGATCCAATCTAGCACCATCCCATTTGAATGTCCATCCATCTATCCATATGTCTACACATCCTGTGCACTCATCCCCATACTCAATCCATCCAAAGTTATGCAGTATTATATTTCTGATTTGTTCATCTGTTAGTTTGTGCATTGGTGGCTGCAGCAGCAAGAATGCTTTATAAAAAGGTTATGCAGGGCTGAATGTGTAGGTGTCTGTCAACATAACATTAAAACAATCTGTTACCTCCTTAATCATCCCTCCCACCTACACCTACATGTGTGATGCAGGCAGCCATGGTATAGTAGTGTAGGAGATCTATTCACTTGTTTCATGATAAATTAAACTTGACTATTATTATATGCACTGGTACATTTTCGAGTGTTTAAACTTGTGACTACTTTGTGCGGACGGACCACCATGACAGATGGTAATGATATTAGAAGAACCCGTTCAACTGATTGCTAGATACATGCGTCACCGTTATCGTGAGATGAATATGTCATCCAAGTATTAAATCTTTGATAAAACAGATCCATCATTAGTGCCTGGTGCAGAGAGAGAGTTTCATCACAAGATATAAAACTTTTTATCTGAAACAATCTTTGGGGAGCGTTATCTTACAAAATAATTGTATCTTGGTATCTGCAACTTCCATGTCTCCATAGCACACATGCTTGATTGATTATTTCATCCAAGCATATTTATTATTTACACTTCGAGCAATATGATATTTAAACAAATGGACTGATTCACATTCTCGAAACAGCTTTTTGTAATGACAGAGAAAATCAAATATCCATGTAGTAGAAAATACACCTGTACATATTAAATATGAAATGTCTCTTTACAGAGTCTTAAGGGGAGAGACATGTTTTCTGTCTGTAATGGTTTTTGTTTTAAGTAGAAATGCTCTCAGAATGACATTCTGTCTGGTTTTTTTTTATTATCTTATATTTTAAGTAATAACCCTTATAACACCAAGTTATTTTTGTTTATAATCTTGCTCAGATCTAGTCTTATTTTGTGATGTCCACATTTTACAAGAATATTGTGCATCCTAGCACTATCATTTACAGTATCAATCATGTTTCATGTACTTGCATATAATAATAAAGTAGTCTTTATGACAGGAGATGCCAGTAAAGGGATATAACTATAATGTGAACGCTGTCAGGTATTAAAATAGTATGCCATATTATTATGTGGTTCGAACCGTATCATCTGGAGTGAGCCAGCCAACCTCTGTGATATCATCTGAAAAGGGTTAATGAACTGCAAAATACGCCTGAGGAACACTGGTCTCTATGGTGTAGTATTTGGACCACTGGGTCAAGACTGGTAGGTACAGGGTTTGAGGCGTGCCTGTGGTACGATATTTTAAATTGCAGTACCAGCTCCAACCACAGTGGTGTGGTTAAACAAACAAACTTTATCCTTATAAGAAAAGCAAGTTTGACTACTTCAACCAGATGTTATATTAGTTGTGCTGGATGCACTTCAAGTTTACTCACTGATATTCATTTGTTTTCCTTCTTATATGCTAAAACATTTACTGCTTAAGTCGACAAGAATGTCCAGATCTACTGATTTTATGTCCAGATCTACTACTAATTATATGTCCACATCTACTAATTATATATCCAGATCTACTAACTATATGTCCAGATCTACTAATTATATTATGTCCAGATCTACTAATTATATTATGTCCAGATCTACTAATTATATGTCCAGATGTACTAATTATATGTCCAGATCTACTAATTATATTATGTCCAGATCTACTAATTATATGTCCAGATCTACTAATTATATGTCCAGATCTACTAATTATGTCCAGATCCAATTATGTCCAGATCTACTAATTATATGTCCAGATCTACTAATTTTATGTCCAGATCTACTAATTATATGTTCAGATCTACTAATTTGGTATCCAGATCTACTAATTTTATGTCCAGATAGTACTAATTTTATGTCCCGATTGTACTAATTTGATATATTTGTCCAGATTGTACTAATTTGATATATTTGTCCAGATCTAATTCAAATTACATTTCCAGTCCCTCAAGAGATCAATATACTGTATCACCATGAAATATAAGAAAATCTGTCCATCACTGGACTGTTTTTGTAATACAAGTAGCCACTTAGACCCATCTCCATTGCACTGAGCTCTTTGATAGCCAAGCCATTCATTGCACCTAAAACAGAAGAACACTCCGACATCGTAACTGGGTCTTCTTTGAACCTGAAATAATAAAGAGCCAAAAATTGTTAGCACTATTGCCATTAATTATCATTTCAAGATTGGTTATTTGCCTGTAACCTGACGAATACGTTAATTAAGCGTGACAGCCTCATCCCACAACTTATCTGTACAGATGGAAGGTTCATCCTGTGAGCGTGGGAAACTTTCTTCACGTCTTGTAGGACCTGTAAAAAACTTACCGACAGCTGTTTCTTATTTGTAAAGCTAATTTATACCTACTAGTGAGACATAAGACTGGCTGCTGATAGTTCCCCTGCATTGCATGCTGCTGGTGGCACCGGTAGCAGGACTGGCGCAGCGCTTATATAATATGGCAGATAATATCTCAAGCGCTTACCAAGATGATAAAACAGCCTCATTCATGGCGCAAATTACTTTTCTGCTTCAAAAAGAGTTGAATTACATAAAAAAAAGAAGACTTTAATTTTTTTTAGGGAATTATTTAATTTCCGTTTATAATTGACCGGGATTGGTTTTCTTGAACAGTTGCTTTTGGCGCTAGGCAACTTGTTTATTAATGTGCATGACATTATCACAAACTCAAACGGATAGATAACTCTCTGTGGTGTTCCCGCTCATGCTGTAGTTCTGTTATCTAGTAAAAGATAGGATAGCTCTAAATTAACTGTAGACTGAGTAGATCACAAGTTTTAGTTGTACAAGTTTTTGATATGGACACCTAAACCAACTGTTTCCACTGCTAGAAAAACCAATGTTTTTTTATAACTATGGTAATTAATACATAGACTACAGTTATAATGTGTTACTATTAGGCCACAATTAAATATTCGGTTTCTGGTCAGCATGTATGTTGTACATGTATGTCTGAAAAAAAAATTCTATGTTGTACGTCCAACGTCCATTTTTTTTTTATTTACACTGAAATTTATATGGAAATTTACGTTGGTGACACACAAGACATGTATTCATTTAAGCGATAAAAAACCAATAGGCCTATAATACTGTAACTATTTGACACACGCAAAGCCATACCATACAAGTCTGCTGTTCTAAAACGAAAAAACAAATTATCTAAATTAACAGGACATTTGTTTTCACCAAAACTTTGCTGGAGTTTCCAAATTGGTCACCATAGCGAGAGATCAAAATCATCATCATATTCTGCATTAAAATGTTGCACATTATTTATTTGTGTTGCAATAGTTTGAACTGATAATTTATGTATATCGCACGTTAGTTTTGGCGTGTGACATACTTATGTGAATAGTACATACACGCGATAATTTTTTACGTGAAGAGTACATTCTACTACTAATTACTTATTAGTCAACCAGCAAACTACTGGCATATGTCACTACATCTGGGAAACAGGTGCGACACTATTGCAACTTATTTTTAGCAGTGTACATAAACGGGAAATGTATTATAATGTAACTGGACATTTATCAACCTCTCATTTAATAAGAGTGATATAAAATATCGTCATTAATGTCGGATTTGTTAATGTATTGCTATAATATTTCTGTTGTTGGTGAATTTATAAAGCTTTGATGCATGATTTGTGAATAGGATAGGTAAATGCACTATAGAAATAGCTTGGAGTAATTTGTAAAGAAAATGAATATAAAGAAAATTGATTATTTTAGGAATACCAGACAAGAATGTCCCCTTCCAATAATTTAACACCTTTTACTAAAGCAAAACACAAATACAACTATAATCTTCAAAAAGTCGAAAGTTTCCACTATCAGCAGATAATGCTGAAATCACCTTTTTCATCCTATGTTTAATAATACCATCTGGTATTTGCTTTACCCAAAAAGCCATGTTTAATTTCAATCAAAAATCAATTATACACGTACATGTAGAACTTATCACAATAGTTACTATTTATGTCCACTTTGTAAATAGCTCCTGTAGTGCATGTGTGATCACTATTTTGACGTACTGATTCAGTAGGTATGTGCAAATATACACATGTATATATATTTATACATGTATTTTACTTATTGAGAACGTGAATGGACGTCTTTAGACTAATATTTACTGTTGCAAGCATGTTATGACGTACTGAAGCAGCCCCATGCAGATCCTTCAGCCCTACTCTCAACCATGCAGCATATTATACCACAAAACACACACACTTGCCTGCTAATGGGGGAACATGTTTTGCATATAATAATCAGACATGGATATTATGGTGGGCCCAGGACATGCCACCCCTTGATTTATTTCTTTAATTTGGTCACAGAGGAAAGCTGGTGCTGTCACATAGATTATTTTTACCAAATAACAGCAAGGCATTTATTTTATGCATTTTAGCACAGACAGGATAGCACACATCACAGCCTTTGATGCACAAATCGTCAATCATTTTGTTGCATGTTTACATGTACATCAAAATTAATATTATGCAATCTTACACCTAAATTAAGTTAATACAACAGAATTACATGTACTTCTTGTAAACATGCCAGAAACACATGTCTGCATTGTTCACTACTATACCAGTTCAGACATTACAAATTGACTAGTTTAGATGTGTGGGAGCTGAGCTAATACATTTAGAACAAAGCATGATTCAAATTGTATTTTGCCAAATTTAAAACAAAAAGTGGAGGGGTTGGTGGTTTTAATTCGATATTAAATCAAATTAAAATTTTGGTTTATAACAAGAAGTTTGAAGTAAAACTTGTTATGTCTGGTTCAGTGTTTCCTTGGTGTGGATCAATGAGTCCCCTCAGGACTTGAGGCAAATACCTGAACCAGTATCAGTGCTGTCTAAAATAATAGTGTAAACTTTTCTTCCTTGTTGATCATCACAAACTATTTCCCACAGGGGAGGGATATTGTTGTCTCGCACTGTTGAACCTTATATTGTTTTGCAGGCATTAGTCAGAATTTTACTATAGTTTAATCTTGATTAGGGTTTCTTTAACCCAGTTGATAGAATACAATGCAAAATGTTCTGCATTCTAACGGGATAGATTTCATTAAGAAATTCTCTCCAGATGGAATTATCACAAAAGGAGAGGTTACTTGTATAAGGTTATCTAGACCATCTCATCCAAACAGGCCATGTTATATCAGAGGGGAATTCCTCTTGAATGATGAACTTAGAACGAAGATTTTACTACTGGGGTAATCAGCTTCCAAGCCACATCCTCATAAACTTTAATAAAATTGTTTAAATTATGTTAAACTTAATCTACTGAATTGCCATATAAAATGAATATAATTTGAGTCTGTAGCCTATTAGAAGTACATAACTGTGATAAAAAAATTCTTTTCGTAATGGACCAAAAAGCAGAATAGTTCTTCAGTGGGAGCCAAAAATAAGATTAAGTTTTAACACTTTTTTATTTGTTACTAATATCTAGAACTGTTATAACTGGCAAGGAAGGCCTTTTGGATGCATTTTTAGTAACCTATACTTCTTCATTATTAAACATTCTATATATTTTTTCTATATCTACAAACATTTTAATTTGTTGTTAAATATTTTAGATGTTATAATGATGTGGAGAAAATGTTGAAAATGTTGCATGCATAAAACTACATGTCATTGACATTAAGGATAATTGTGTTGATGGGGAAATAAATGTTTTAAAAAATGCCGAAATATGAGTAGCACAGTCAAGATGCTTGAATAGCAGCAAATGTTAAGCCTATTATCAGACAGGTTGGAAGCCACTTCAGCACAGAGATAAATATGTGAAAGCAATAATACTGATAAAAAAAACATCTTGCTTATATACAGCTTTTCTTTTTTAACCAGTGCAGCCATGCTGTTCCAATATAATAAACCCTGACCCTGTCCCTCAAATGTTTCACTTATTCTGCTTTGTGGCATCCGTCTTAAAGTATGATTATGGAATTTGATAAAATGTGCTTATTAGAACAATTCAACATACAATTTACAGTGGGTGACTCAAGTCTTAGTTAGTGATATTCATGGCGGTAAATTATTAAGATTAAAAAAAAAACCAATAAACTCACGATATGTAATTTTAACATTGCAAACAAAAAATTGTTGTATTTTCAATGCATGGCGTTACTAGTAATTATTTGTATTTAGTCACTGACAGCTCTAATGACCAACTTCAACAAAGATGTTCTTTACATTATTTAAGTCTATTTAAATAATTTAAACCGGCCAACATCAGTGACAAAATGGTGTTCTGGTGTTGTGCTGATGTGCCACTTGAGAGTGATTGTCTCATCCCAGTAACAAGAGCGACTCACATGAGACAATGGTTACGTTGACAAGTCGTAGAAATGCGGCATCCATAGCAGGTGATATGTGAATGATTTTGACTTTGTTTTTTTTCACCATGCTAGATGGAGCAATCAATTTTTAACCATTTCCCTTTGTGGTGACATTGCCAGATGATCACACCCATCAGCTGCAATGCATTAACTGTGAGTCACTTCACTTTAAGTCTTTAAATAGTTTCAGGCCACCAGCTTTTTTCTCTTTCCTCTTTTGCAATTACTTTCTAGTTAAAACTGTTGAAAAGGTTATTTTTTTGCTCCAATTGTTGTTTTTCTTGGTCGAATTTATCGATTTCAGATTTGTCATTGAATTTAGAATTGACAAATTGACTTCAATCGTATATGTTAACATTGGTAATTGTATAATAAAGAGATGTTGATCTATTGGAGGTAGCCATAGATGGAGTTCCAAGAATAATTTCTGACCATTTCCATCCAAATAACAAAAACAAACTACATTTATGCAGTTTTTGTCATCGAGCGAATGTTTACGTGTCGGAATAGTGTGATAATTTCTCCACATCTCAATATTGAGGAGCGGGAAGCAGCTCAGCACAAGAGTGTCCGCCTGAAGTTTGATAGGTCAATGGATCGATCATCCTCAGTGGACCCATTGGGTTATTTCCCATTCCAACCAGTGATCGACATAAAGGGCTGTGGTGTGTGTTATCTGATCTCAATGTTGATGGGCGAGGTGGAGACCGAGATGTAGCTCAGTAGCTATAGAGTATGTGCTACGTTAGATGCATATGCAGAATAGTTGGGGTTTTTTCTATTCCAGCCAGTGGTCCATCACAGTGGTCCATCAAAGTCTATGGTATACTCTTATCCTGTCTGTGGGAAAGTGCATATAAAAGATGCCTTTCTGTTATAAATTGAAAAAGAGTAACCTTTGTGATGGCAGCAAATGTCAGCACAAACACATCGAAATAACTTTTGATTTGACAACCAATAGCACATGATTAATTAATCAATGTACTTTGGTGTGGTAATTAAAGAAAACATATATTCACGTACATGATATACCTTTTATTAGGTACTTACATTTAAAACTGCTAATTTTGGATTAATTTTCATGTGTCTGGCGAGTGGAAAAATTATCCCAATTTTTGGATACTCCAAATAATTTTCAAAAGAATACCAGCACGTTTCGGGATATCTATAGAAATATCTCAATATCAGGAGACTTGGGAGAGTTAATTTGACAAGTACAAGTTAAATACAAGTTAATATATAAATTTACTATGGAAATATATGAAAATTGTATAATCAGAATCAAGGAGAATTGTGCAGCCTAAATCATAAAATGGATAAAGGAAGCTAACATTGCTATTCTGAGAATATCATTATATAGGCTACTTTGGATTACTCTTTAAATAATTAACACAATTTGGGACTTGAACTGCTTACATTACACTTTACCATTGAGGGTGAATAAATGGAAAGATGGAAATACATATCCTCATTTAGTAGCATTTGGTATTAGTGTCCATTTGCAGAATAATCATAGAACTGATTGATTCAAAGATTTGCATGCAGCTCCATTTACAGAAATCTATGTGAAGTTGCGGCAATTTATTAATCACTTTGTTACATGCAGTTTTATCTGTATTGATATTATAAATCTACAAAAGAAATGTCATTTAAAATAGATTCTGTTGATCTGCAAATTTCTAAGCCTGCATGATTTGGTAATAATGCTGGTAATTAAATGGAATTAGAAGAAAAATTGTTTAAACTATTTATGGACTTTCAAACAAACACAAATTTAGCCAATAGATGAATGTTACAACTTAAGGCCTATCTGAAAATTACATTTTCTTGATATGAACAACTTTTATATAGAGTCCCAACTCAACCGACTTCTTGTCAATATGAAACAATAATTGATTGGAAATATTGATTTTAAGATGCGAACGCCATCAACAGTTCAATGTCAAGGTCCAAACAAAACTGGGATTAATCCCATCCCGTCCTTCCAATGAATGTTGTTTGTATAGCAAGAGGTGTTTGGATTTTGGGACAGGCCCTTACTACATATAATTATTGAAACATGTTAATAACATGTATGTAATTATATTTAACGGTGGTATACTTTTGCAATGTTAGTTATAACTTATTTATGTGCTTATGTCTAATTAAGGTTCAAGCATGCCTCTCATGGTCATGCAGTCCCAGAAGTTAGTGTTAGTATGATGGAGGAAACCTGCTACTCCAAATTGATAAGTAGCAAGGGATCATTTATATGCACTTTCCCACAGACAGGACTGTATATATACCACAGCCTTTGTTAAACCAGTTGTGGACACTGGTCGGTGTAAGTGAGCTAAAAATCCCATATGCCATGAATGGAATTCGAACCTAGTACCTACCCCTCTAAAGCCTTCAGCATCAACCACTGCACTCTGGAGTCAAGTGACTAGTCTTGGGAAGATTTCTGCTGTATTTTGCTGTATAGGCTAATCTTAATGGAGTTGTTCGATGGGATGAAAGGGTGTGCATTAATATTAATGATCTGACGGAGGGCTGACTGTTAATGAAGATGGTGGGCGAGTGTTACTGATTAATATAACTGTTCTTTATATAACTTGAAAGACTGAGCGTAAATGTCACCTCACTGCAATAGCAGGTTAATGCTTTCTCCGTTTCCTGTTTTTCACTTGCCCCTCGATGTACACCATATTGAGGTGCTAAACTCTCTTTGTTGTGCACCAGTCACAATCTGTTTTATGTGCATTGTCTGGAACCCGTTTAAACTGTATGCTTTCATATTGGTCTTTCAGCATTCTTACTTGACAATGTTGAGATAATTGTTAAACAAAAACAATCCAACAGTCTGCGGTATATTTATCTTAAATGTTTTATATAATGCTTGTATTGTTTAAAACCTGTTCACGTTAGCATATATTTACAATATATAGTATTCCCATCTTTTTACTCCTAATTGAAAAAATAAAGTTTGCTTATTTACTATATACCCCGGTACTCCTTGGCTAATTGATGTCAAATATATGGTTCTTCCTATTGGCAGGAAATAATCTTATAAGCAAGACAGTATATATCTAGATCTCATGGAATTTGATAAACAGTCATGTATACTGCGGTTTGGATACTAGTAAAAAAAGCACATTTGAGATTGAACTTGTGACTTATTGTATCTAGTGAGTGACATTACCATTACACACACCTTCCACACCATCTAAGTAAAGTCATATGACCCCATTCAATCACTCCCATCCCACACCCAATAGCCGATGTATTTTTTCGTGCTGGGGTATCCTAAAACATTCATTCACTCCATTTGATCCCCTTGATAAATTTAGTTAAATTTCACTACCGTGCTAATTGCTACAGTTAGTGATGTCTACGTAGCAAACATTACGATAAATCAGCCATTGTTCTTACTTTAATACTTGTAGACAGGTACATGTATTGTAATAAAAAGGTGGGTAGGCCTATATATGTACATAAGAATTATTCTATGTGTTAAAAACGGGTGGCATATTAAAATTGATTGCTTTTAATCACTGAAACTGGTTATCCCATGAGTATACTTTTCAAAAACTCAACTTACACTTTATATTTGGTATAAAACTGCATTAAAATTTTCTCTCGTAAGCACCAATAAGAAAATCATAATTATGGTACCAGTATTTAAATAGTTTTATAATACAATGGAGTGTTCTATGTGTGTGCGTGTGTCTTCAATACATAGTTCTAACCCTTTACATGTATGTGACAAACATTTATTATATAACTTGGAGCAAATGCTCTTCAACTCAGCCTTCGTCTAGACTACATACCATACAAATTAGATACATTAAGAGTCAACGTGTGATGCATTACTTCAGCTGATGTTGATTCAACTTGAAACATAATTTAGTCTCCTAAGCTATTTCCTGCATAACCCTTTTACATTTAGTTTATGAAAGGTTAAAACATATGTGGTTGAAGGTGTTTGATTAACTCAAAGTTCTTACATGCAACAAAGGTATCCAGAAACAACCATTAATGCAGTTTAATAAGAAAAGATAAAGTAACAATATATAACTGTCAACTGTACAAGCCGTGTGTTGTTATTATACGAGCGGCACTATGAAGGAACCCAGCTGTCGTACGGTGGTCAAGACCCAACTATAGAATATTGACACGAAGCGAACAAATGTTAGTTTTGGTCACTCGCGGACCCCTCACTGTGTAGAGAAAACTTTGGGTAGTGACACTATGGTCAATAGTTTTGGACGTTTGTCAAATAATTGAACACTTTTCACCCATTAAGTGCGCTCCACTGTCGCACACACACATCAATGAAATTCCACTCCCCACTTCCTGCATTCTTTTGTTATCTTTACGAGAGATGTAACAAAGCGTGTGATCCACTGCCTGCCTGCTGCCTCCGCGATATGCATAATAACTATTCTTTTATCGCTGGCCATTATTCAGTCTTATCTACTGTTTAAACTTATACAAGATTATTCAGTCTTATCTACTGTTTAAATACATACAACTTATTGCGCCATTAGCTGAGTCATTTTTCCAAAACTTAAGATAGTGAATAATTTGTCTCAAAGTGTTTGTTATCAATAATGAAGTTCTGACCGGAAATGAATATATTAGTATTTTGTTGGACACTAAAGTTTGAGTCAGCAAATACATGTAGTAAGATGATGTAATCTATATTTAGATAGTTTGATAAATTTGAGACAATTTGTTACAAATTTGAAGATTCTTGCGTAGTGCTTGACTTTGTCTTATGAAAACCAATTCACACCTCATCCATCATCTATGGGGACATCTTGAAATGATTAACATATTTTCATCACTGTTTTTCATTAGTCTCAAAGTGGCAAGGTATTTAAAGTGGACTCTTCAGCTCTGTGTGTTATTCTGTACATGTGATTATATTCAGTGATCACTTGGTACAGACCTGAGCTGCCTGCCATTCACTCATTGTGACTGCTGTTATGAGAATGGATTAAGCTTGTCATCATAAAACTTATCTAATGATAGATAACATTTACAGCCCTTGTGCACCTAGTGAGAGCTAGACTGCCAATACTTTCTGATTTTCATTTTGAGGCACAGATCTGTAGTAAGCACATGCAGATGGGCGTATAGACTGAGGGAGGGAGGAAACAGTGCCCCTGTTGCCAGGAGCAAAGGATCATTTTAACAGTGCAATATTACTTTTATTAGGGGGAAAAGTAGACAATAGGGTCCACTAGATACCTAATAGAACACCCCAGGGTCCGCTAGGTTCATATTCAAATTGTTTTAGTGTATGTATACTTGTGTTTCTTTAGAGACCGTTTAGGACTTTGTTGTTCATTTTTAACATTATCAATTACTAATATAGCCCATTACCAGAGGTTCATGAAAATGTCAGACAGTATATCACAAGCTATATTGCTGCAAATTATATAGTTTATTCAATCAGGTTTATGCAATGCAATGTATTTATAACTGTTATTAGGCATATGATTGCTGGCTACAACAACTTTTATATAGTTTACTATTAATTTCACTTATGTCGAGCCTGGTATTATTTTAAATGCAAATTGTTGATGATTGTAACAACAATGAAGAGAATTGTAAATTACCCACTTTCAATGACTCGATCACCACCTTTATAATGTTTGCTTAAAATAAACATTCTTCTGTTATCTCGACTGACTATTTTTATTCAACTGACCCTGATATTTTTTGGCCATGAACATTATCTCAACTTCTGAACATTACTTTATTAGTAATTAACCATTTTGATTTTGTTTTACTTTCTTTTCTTTTTTCCAAAAAAATGATCTGAACAATATTTTTTTTGGTCATGTTACCACCATTGATTTTGGGGCGAGGTGGAGTAGTTTTATACTACAAAGGAGTTAACAATTATTTATAGCTAAAAGGCCTTGACTTTGAATGATATATTTATCCCACTAAACATTTCAATATTTTTATCTTTTGCACCAAGAACATTTGGTTATTAAACAAAAAATACCTGTGTGTTTAGATGTATCCATTAATCAAATAATTTTTTATTCGGTATTTATCTAGATATATGCATGTAAAAACTCTTACTTTATTTCTTATCAGCAAGCTAAAATATCAAACATTTTTTGCTGGCATAATCTTTAAGTTGTGTTACATTCACACTGTATGTTCAAAGACATTCTCAAGAGTATCTTCTGGAGTTTTAAAAAAAAACTTTTTATCTAATTGTGTAATCTAATACAGGAATTCTTGTATAACCTGAAATACTTTGTATTTTTTCTCTGGGTATTTTAGTTCTAAGTGTTCCAAGACTTTGCCAAGGGCACCAAGCCATGAAAATACCTTTCTTGAATCTTCCATGTGTCCTAACTTATTGCATTTGAAACATATGTTAAAATAGTCTGTGCTGTTACGTAAATTGTTGGTTGCAGCAAAATTTTCCTTTGAGAGAATCCAATTTTATTTGTTCTGACTTTGTATTGTCGAGAATTTTATTATTATTTGAGCTTAGATCAAATTTTATGCCAAAACTGTCAATCTTGGATAACGTGTTGGAGTATTTTTGGAAAAAGCAAGGTGACTTGGTTTTTAAAATAGGATGACCTGAAAATGCACAAAAACAATTTACATATTAGCTTCATTACTGATTTTGCAAACTTTGAGAGAGAAATTTATTAAATGTTTTATAAAAATAGTTCTGTATTCAATACATGCATAAATCAAATTTGACGTACTCAAATAATACACTAGAATTGACAGTCCTAGAAATTCGAGGCGGTAATCCGTAATGGCAATCCGTAATGCCGCTGCAAAAGCTGACACAGAATTAATTTGCGACAGCATTTTATTGTTATAAAAAATCTGTTTCCATTCCATTTGGAGCTCCATGCATGGCCAATTCCTGATTGCAGTGTTCAGTATAATTAGGTTTACTTCATTATTATTTTTTAAATTGCTATCACAGTGCCATGTCAAAATTGGTTTGCGATGGCAATCATGCAAATTGTCCAAATTTTCAAGGACTGTTTTGGTGTACAAAACAGTATTAATTTGTTTAAAAACAATTTGTAACAGATTCTATTTTAAAAAAATACAAAAACCTATTGTTCAATATGAAGTGTTGATTATACCGGTAGTATTTATCCTACATGATATAGCTAAACATAGTTTTAATTTACCAGTACTTGTGGGTTAGACAGATTTATGGATTAAAGGGATGCCTGTTTATACGGAGAGAACTCTTGTACAGTGACATTTAGATTACTTCTGCCAGTCACTGAGTGAAGATCTTTTCACTTTACAGCTAATTAACTCCATTGTAAAAATCTGCATCTTCCGCCTTTCATGTTAAATACCAGTAATGATATATTATAATCAGCTTCTTTTCACATGTTATATCTACACAAATTTTATCAATAAGTACCATTGTTTATTGCCTTTATACATGTACTACATGTCCTTCTAACGATATCAGCGAAGATGAAAGAACTGCTGATTCCTATTGTACTGAAGCAGAACTAAAAGTGAAGATTATTCTTTGCAGTTCTCCGTGCAGGAAAGTTATCTGGAAGCTTTCTTTCTTTCTGCTGGCTGCTGTTGTATGTAACGTTACCTATATGCATAGTTCTATCTCTTGATTCCCACGCTCTACCTCTGGGCAGGCTTCCAAGAAAATTATTTTTTGATGTGTTTATACAATCTGGAGTCAGAAAAAACAACCTGCTTTCCTGGAGATCTTCATGTTAAATCAGATTTGATGAGCTTAGTTTCGCCTTGTATATTTGCAAAGCAGATATCTATATTATCGGAACACGTGGTCAGTGACTGTCAGACTTTAAGTAAGCCCCTTGCTGCTATGGGTCCACTGGGGTTCCATCTCATTGTGACATATGCTGCTTTAGTTGGTTGTTAAGAATATCTTATCTCAGAGTATATGAATGCTCCAGGGGAGTAACACCACTAACAAAACACAGTGGCCCTCACAAAGTTATAATTCAATCGAGTTTGATTTGCGCAAAAGATGAGTGCTTGGTGGTTTGATAGAACAGGTTTGTAGACTGGTATCATTCACACAGGTGTATGCTTTCTTTGAGACAGTTTTCTAGATAAACATCTGTACAGACACTGCATGACTGCCCTCTCATGGTCAATATAGTTGGGGTAATATTTACTTATAGAAGTTGGCACCTGCCGCAGTGTTCACTACCTGATAATAGCCATTTTAATACAAAGCCTCTGAGTTTTATACATTTATCAACTTGCACTGATAAACTAAACCTCAAAAGGTACTTAACCATATTTTTCATTTTTGTATTAAAAAACTAATTTGATATTTTACAAACTGTCTCAAATCATTTCAAAGGCTTTAGGCTGAAAACAATGTTATCTCCTGGTTTATTCTCCACTTGTCTTACTATGGCCTACAGTTTTAATAAGTTCATAGATAATAATTTAGTCACATCTATTTTACTTTTGCTTGTGTTCTTTGTCAATTTGAGTTTGTTTAACAGCATCACTAGATGTTGATTATTAATCATTAGCTATTGGACTTGAAACACATGGTTATGATGACACATGGTCTGAGAAAAAACTTGCTGCTGCCACATATGCCATTGATGTACCAGTTGTGGGTCACTAGTTGGAGCAAGAAATAACCCAATTGGTCCACTGAGGAGGATTGATCCTGCGACCTCACTCATGTCTGACCGATGCTCTTGTTCTGAGCTACGTACATCCCTTTCCTCTAAAGCCTACACACAGAAACAAGTTTCAGCAAACACATCCCTTGGTTGTTGATGTTTTTCGGGTGTTCAAACTTTATCACACCCAAGTTATTTCCCCTGTATATTTGTAACAGGTGTGAATATTTCTCTACGGAATCGTTCTGTTGTTCTACTCGCTATCACTTGACATTGTGAAGAGAAGAGAATGATAGCGACTCACTCGTTCTGCAAGATGTGAAGATGTTGATATGCATGGTGTTTGAAATTCTTGCTATTTTAGTCACTTGTTCCATCTGCTTTGTCTGACTGACCAAGACACACTGCATCAGCTGAGCTTGTAGGAAATGCAGGACAACACATCAGTAGTGAAGATTATAATACAAATCTAATCAATTCAAGAGTAATGACATTTTAATGTGAAGGAACTGGAATAAAGGATGTATTCGTAGTAGAAACTATTAATGTATGAAAAAATTTGTGACTAGTACCATTAGTAAAAATATCACTGATTTAATGAGCTATTTTTTAAGATTTGTTTTCTTTTCCTAATAATTATATTTGAAACTAATAGTGAAAAACTGGGAAATCATTTTAGGATTTTTTTTACAAATTGTTTATTGGCATTAAATTACACAGAAATCCTGCTTAGTGGGGCTGTTTTTCATTCCAAGCAGTGATTCATGTCTGGTTCATCAAAGCTATAATGTTTGAGCACTATCCTATCTGTGGGAAAGTGCATATAAAAGACCCCTTGCTGTTAATCAGTATAAGTATCCTATGTGGTGCTAGCAGGTGTCTTCTATAAAGGAATATTCCTGTTATCTATAGACTAATTTTAGCAATCTGGCTTCTAACGATCATTCACATTATCTGGCTTATTATAATAATTTAGTTTTCATACCAAATATTTTTTATATATCAAAACAAAATTGTTAGCTAAAGATATGACAAATGGACACCAGGAAGTTTTCATTTGTGTGATGTACATACATATATAATGCCGGACATACATAATTTTATAGATTATACATGAACGTAGCGCATTGAAAAGGTCATGTACTTTCCAAGACATGACTTGCCCTGTGATTGCGGAGTATGAGCTCAGCTCTTAACTTGGAACATTCCCATTGAATATCTCTGGCATAATTGATGGACAGTTGGAAGAGAAGCCAAGCAAAGGTGCCAGAGATAGAGAAGATATTGTCCGTGTGATGAGCTGGTACAACAACGCGTTGATAATTACTTAGCTTACCAATTGGCAGCACTTGCAATATTTTCTCCAGTCACATCGGACACATGTGATGAGGCAGTACCAAAACGCATTCATAATTGTATTATCACATAGCTGCCCAAATGGCAATGGTTGCAATAATCGCCGCAGTGTTACCTGACATGACTGCCAATGCTGTTTCCTAAAGCTGTTTTAAACATAAACTTTATTACCTCAAATCAATGATAATGACGATTAAGGTTGCTGTTGAGTTAAACTTAATGAATATTAATTGATAAATGCTTTCAAATGGACACAATTTGTGTTTGACACCTTTTATGTGTCCATTTACATGTATGTGCTAACTTTGGACTGCTATTATTAAAAGGTTGGTATTATTTAGTGCCAGAGTTACTTTATGCATATGAAATTAAGTTTCCTTATGTGATGAATTCCAGGATCGTAAATTAGGTATAAAGTGTGCATTATATGACATAATACACTGCCGCGACGTGTTTATCCGACATAAATAATACATGCTCTTAACAAGATTTTGTCTCTGATACTTGCTTGATACCTCTGATGAAATGAAACAATCCACTCACTATTTAGATGCCTTACCCATGTGCATTTCATACCTATTGAAGAATATTTTGTTTTAAATTGCATTTAACAACTTTTGCCGATACATAAATTATAATTGTATTGATATATCCATAGATTTTATTTCTAAACACACATACACAAACAAACCCATAGATATGTAATTTAAATACACCGTGATGACATTCCAATTGTGGAATTTTGATTTTGGAATCATTGAACAACCTACCCACATGTACCTACCTTGACAGGATTTCAAATTATTGAAAAATAGAACAGTACTATTAATTGTATAAATATCTTTTTATTCCAGTCTGTTAGGTTTATGTGACTTGAATAAAATAAAAATTTAAACAAATTCAATCTTTATTGGTCCCTGCAAGAGGTATTTAAAATTTATATCTTGGAAGTTTACCTTTTTTTGGCAGGTGGCTGCAACATAAGGTGATCTCACATTTGCTACAATCCCAGACGCTGCTGTTCTTTGCCTGTTCTTTGCGTTCTCACGGCTATAGAATGAAATGTTACTAACTATAGCTTGGCAGCCAAATTCATCTTGCAGTAGTAGTGTGTTTTTTCTGAAGATAAATACATGCATGTTTTCACTCATCTTTGTGTCATGTCTGCACATGATCATCTTGAAGAAAGTTTGCTTGGCGCCTCTCCAGCTATTGCCAACATTTATATCATTTTGCCACTGTATAATACTCAGAGGTAATTTAATGGTTGTGAAATGTCATTTAATAACAGGTTGAAAAGATTTATTGGTGAAAAAAGCTTCGACAGCATCTCTTTGAATCTGTTGCACATCTACTTTTTTTTAGTTCCTTTAGTTCTCAAGAGAAATAATTTAGTTCTCCAGAGAAAATAATTTAGTTCCCCAGAATGCATTCCATACGTTTTTTACCATTTGTTTGTGGCAACATTTTTATAGAATGTCTGTGTTTGAGTTAAATATGTGTTCTTATACAAGCATTTCTTGTGAATGACTTGGTGGATATGTATAGTGTTTGTTGTATACCCATCTATATTAAGACAAGTGAAGAAAAGCAAGTCTTTAAATTAGATGTGCTTAAATACAGTTTGTCTTCACATGGTGGTCATACATGCATGCAGCAGAGATTATGGGACCTCACCAGTACCATTCCATGGGTTTGTCTCCACACAGGGTTGAAATTAGTTTTGTTCTGTGGTAGAACATTGGTCTCAGGTGTAAGAGTTTGCCGGATGAGTCTCTATGAGGTTCTTTCCATTCGGGTACCAAACCATGTTCAACAATAATAACACCTACATCAAAGACCCAACATTTAATGCAATAGTTTTGGCTAATTACGCATAAAAATTTAAGCAAAATGCAAATAAGTTTTTAAAAGAGATCAGGTGTTTATTTTGACATATTATTTAATCTATGTCTTCTTTATTTTCAGACAATGAATGGTGCAAGCAGAGTTCCGAAATGTCTCTTTGATCCAGCCATTTTCTCGTTCCGATCGATCAGTCGAGGGTACTGCGCCCTCACCCCAGTTGAAGAACCGTCCTGTGCGTACTGAAGGCGACAGTAATTGCATGACACCACATATATGATATGACATTGACAATGCAAGTGGGCCTCGTGTTGGACTCGACACCCGGCCCACTACTGAAATGGCAGCCTTGACCGATTGCTTCACAGTTGCAGCTTTCCTCAGCTTGTTGGGACTTTCCTTGTTACCAGACAGACAATGGTGCTCTTTACCACCATGCTGCAAATGATACATTTTGAACGGTTTGGCAACTATATGTACCGGTACACATTGTACCGCTGCTTACTCAGGACAGAATGACATCTCGTGGGGTGGACGTCTCCTCACACAACACAATGAAGGCTGCTTGGCTTGGTTCGGAAGAAGAGTTGTTACTGTTGTGCTTCTTCAGAGCACGTAGAATGGCATTCTGTGAATTTAGGCATCATTACTAAGATGGCTTTACCACTGGATCAGGGAAATGTGCTATTTAATATTTTGTCTTGTGATATTTAAAGCTTCTGTTAATTATACAGCAATTGATTTATTGCACAACTATGACCTGCTGTATGTATGTATGTATGTATGTATGTATGTATGTATGTATGTATGTATGTATGTATGTATGTATGTATGTATGTA
>JAULBR010125002.1:0-18917 GCA_032355825.1 Melanodrymia aurantiaca
TGGCTGGAATGGAAAATAGCCCATAAAAATGTTTTGCGCTGTGGAGGATCGATCTCTCGACCCATCCCGCCACAGGCAGACATTCTATCTCTTAGCTACGTCCCGCTCCGGTGTGTAGTATAATACCTGACTCTCGGGGAGATGAAACAAGAAACCAAACATTGTCTTCTTTCCAGACAGGAATCCATTTTAACCTTCTGCACATAAAACATCTCAACACGTAATGTGAGCATAATGTCATGTTGCACTGATAATTCTTTTTTATCTCACAAGTAAGGGACTGTGTCAAAAAGAACAGAGGTTCTAGAATACGGTGGCCCGATGCCCAGGGCCAGTTATTTGCTGACTCGGGCCAGTAAACAAATACATGATATCCTTTCATTTAAAGCATGGCCAGTGAATTTTCAAATCTACTGTCCCTATGGCCAGTGAATTAAAAAAAAAAATCTAAAAGCCCTGATGAACAACGATTGTTTATAGGAAGGTGGGTTAAATACAGTTTTGTTTGGATATCGATAACGAACTGTTGATTGCCACTGTTAAATTTGTTTTTTTTAATAGCACTGGTAGCAAACGATCATTTGGGATAGTACCGCAAAGTGAACTTTGTAAATGATGGGAACCATTCTATTAACAGATTTTACACATTTGACATCAATAATCCTATTATCTCAAGAAAAACTTACATGTATCATCAGTTCCAATAATACATTGGTTTTTATAGAAGTGGAGGGAGAGGGAAGGCTTGTTCATATAGCAGGACATGTTGGCATTTTGAGATGGTCCCTAACCACATTAGCTATAACGCTTTAAATTTTTCTGGATATAAAAATCTTAATGGCAATTTTAATGTTTAAAAATAAGATTAGGATGACTAAAATAAGATTTTTAGGTATAAAAATAGAATGGCTAGATTAAATTATATTGATTATTGTCGACATGGAAATAATAAATCACAGTCCACCTGTGAGCATTTGTTGTGTGTTAATTCAACTCACCAGGCCACGCTTTATTTATCTTTAGGATTACAGTTTTTTTTTTTTAAGGGGGCAATGTCGGAGGGTGGAATAAAAATTAAAATAAAATTCACCCAATTCCTGTTGCTATTTTTATTTGTTTGTATTTCGGATACTTTAATTGTACTATTTTTAATGATAATTCATCAAGATAAAATTTAGATATACATATAAACGTTAATCTAGCTTATTTCAAGGCTTGTACTTTTATTTATTTCATATTTTCTGACACTGCATGTGAAAATCGTAAGTAGGTGGAACAATAAAATTAAAAATTAGCTGAAAACTGAACTACTTTTTTTTAATTCCGTAATCCGAAAAAGAAGAAAAAAGTGGCCCAACTTCACAAGCAGTGTAACAAGCCGTAAATAAGCCATAGCATACCGTAACAAGCCGTAACAAGCCGTAACAAGCCGTAACAAGCCGTAACAAGCCGTATGCATCATGTTCAATATATACTGCATCTGCTTTCTTCAAATAAGACACAGACCACTGTTGCTATGTGATTTGAATTGCATCCAGTCATTGAGTAGAGGTAGTTGATCATCAAAGACAGTGTTTGGGTGGCCTATTTTGTCTACTGCCTTATTTGTCATTTCACTTTTAATTTGATTGTTGTTAGAACACAATAAAATGGAATTAAATCAATATACATCAGAGTAGCTGTGTGGTGCATTGTAAAATAATTGATTTTGTTTACCTGACAACAATATGTCGTAACTTCTTGTTATTGAACAATCGTGCAGCAGATTCTTATATTCAACTATTATACAGTGTAGATTTTTAGATGCTTTATATTCAATGCTCTATATATTATATTGTAGATTAGTGTATATTCTTGTTATATAGTTGTAGTGTAGCTTTGAGAAGTTTCTGCTGAATGTGAACAATGTTAATCGAATGCTTCTGTGTGCATTTATATATCTGCGAGTGAAATCTCTTTTGTATAAATTTATAGCATCTACCAGAGGTACATGATGGTAAAGAAACGGTACCTTCAGTAGATCCATTATAACTGTTCAGTTTTGTACTAAGCCACCATGTCTCACCCCATTTTCCTCACCAATGTCTTACATAATTTTCCTCACCAAGTTGTGTTCATTTAAGCTTGTACAGTATGGTATGGAAATGAGTTTGAGCCTTTTTATACCTTGCTTCAACAAAGTCAAGAGTATGCAGTTTTTGTCCATCCATCCATCCATCCATCCATCCATCTGTCTGTGAATCCGTACATCCGAATCGCTTACGGAGCATACCTACTACACTACATCATGTATGGTCATCATATTCTGTGTGTAGATGTATGGAAGGAGGTGTGTTGCACATCAAAAATAGGTCACTATGACCTCTATAGAAGAAATCTATGTTTCCGAAGAATATCTCGTGCACTAATTGATATAGGGTCATCAAACTTTGTAGGGAAGGCTTTATCCACCTGCTTTGAGTTACACCCACGGTAGTTACGTGTCAATTTGTCCATGTTCTGTCATTCTCTTACTAAATGTGGATAGGTAGAATTTTTACATTGCCTTTCTATAGTAGTAATGTGCGTGAGATTTGTAGTTTTTTGGAACCAATGCTGAAACAAAAAAATAAAGCCCATTTTGCACTAACATTTCTTACTGTTGTGCATAGAAAGTCATGAGATTAAAAAATAGTAAAGGTCAGCGTCGTGGTAAAATGACAAGGAAGAGACTTTTAAACTCCCATCAGTGTTTGAGAGTGGCAGACGAGAAGTGTCAAGAGAGAACGCCTTCATTAATTATGTACCCAATTGTCTCATTTTTTTAATACAATATTTGATTGATATAGTTATTTAAGGTAGCAAGTGAGAATTTTGTTCTTCAATTGAATATTCAGGTTGTAAACTGTGGTAAGGTAAGGTCAAATCTTTTAAGACAAATTTACTTGACTAGTTATTTAATTACAGTAGTTACATCGTTTGTAATATGAACCATCTGTGTATTCCTTCGTCATGAAAGCCTTTTCCTTGCTCAAAGTACACTATTCTGAAATATCTCATCAGCTAGGGTAGAATAAGACTTGTAACATTAACAGGCTATGGAACAGGGGGCAGGGGGTGTGGGGCTCATGGTCTCCCAACTTTTCAGACATTTTAACCAACATGTTTTTTTACCATATACTAGTATATATTTTTTAATTTCGATCTTCGGCCTCACCCTTCACACTACCTTCACTGAGCCAACAAGACAGCTGATTACACCATACAATTGAAGTATACGTAGATGGTGGTGGTGTTTTTAACCACCATGAGTTAAAGAACTGAAGAACTGGTATATGGGGTTGGATTTGAGATAATGTGAAATGATTTTGATCCATAAGCTGTTATTCACTCGAGATGTTTTACGGTTCCAAAATTATGGATAAACACTTACACAAGACCAGTAATTTGTGCACACACTTTCAGCAATGCAGATCACTGATAATAATCATTGTCAACTTGTGTAGAAAGTTAGCGTCTTTCAGTCTAACATCATTATATTAGAGTGTAGCGAATCTAAGCTTCATGTATCTTTCATACTTAAGAGCTTTCTCTAATTACATTTTCCAGTTATTATGGCATCGGATAATCTTGTTGATTTTTTTAAAATACTGTAGTAATTAAATATCTCATTAGGAAGCCTTGGTTGATTAGATTGCTGGTCATGACTATTGTACTCTAAATGGCAAAAAGGTTATATACAGATTAATGGCCACTAATATTCATTACCCGGTATCTAGGTTTCCTTTATGTGGAACATTTATAAATTGCAGCAGAATTCTGATACCAACTTGCCCTAGATTAGTTTTTATTTGTATTGCTTTAAGACATACCGGGGGTACTTCATATTCCACTTTATCATCATTTATTACTTTGTAATGTTAACCTTGAAAATTAGATGCGAAAAGATAATAAAATATTCAGTCATCAAACATTGTCTATATCTCCAAAATTGGACAAAAATAAGGATTTAAAAAAACATCTCAATTAATAGCGAATGTATAAAATTGTGAGAATAAGTTATTCGCACCAAGTATTTGACAGTACACATTATAAACACTGTTAAACTGGTATTCTGGTTTAGCTGAATGGCTATGGCATTGGACTTTCAAGTGCCATCCAAATGGTTGCAGTATGATCAAATCCCTCTTGTGCACATGTTTTTATTTCACTTGATCAATCAAATTATTGCTCTTTTCTAAAAAATTATTTTGTTAGTAAACCAGCTATTTTTGGTTGAATTCTATTTCTCAATTTAGATTAAAAGCGTTGGTGACTAAAAGCAGGAGGACTGTATGAAGAGCACACAACTGTTAGCAATTGTCTTGATACAGTTAAGATTGGTGAGCGCTTGCTTCACAGCATCCAGCTAGATCATTCATCAAATTCTTGTAGGTACCAGTAAGTAGGGAAATCTCCTGCTAGCTTTACTCACGCAAATTTCTATTCAGTTCAGATGAGATTTCACTGGCACGTGGCTGCTTTGTCAACAGAAGATATCGTAACAGTGCTGGCACCACTCACAGACTTCCGAGAGCTGTACTTGCAATCTCATTCACTTGATTGGACAGATATTTTTTGCCCTGATCTGTATCGGTGCTAGCATTACATTGATGTAGGCACGTGTTACAGTGTTTTAAAACTAAGGGTTTCTGGCATCTCTCAATTTGTGCTTTACCAGTCTTCTGACCGATAGAACTGGCAGATTGGATATATTGTGCTCACTGTTTACAAGTCTGGGATGTATTGGCTAACTCATGCATGTGCTGGTACATAGATTCTGTACTGGCTGTGTATATATGTTGAAATGTGTATAGGAAACAGTGTTGCCATGTGGTCTAACACAAGACATATACAGGTAAGAATCACTTAATTATATACTTTAATACACTTTTGTTGTGTATTTTGTAGCGGCGCTATCTGGGCGTTTTGTACAATAAAAATATTGATTGATTGTATTCACATTTATGATATAAAAAAAAACCTCTTCAAACTGTAGCATGTGTTTGTGCTTCCCAGCAGGTATAAAGGTAGGGATCAATTTATTATGTTACATCAATATTTACATGTTATATTATGTTATCAACATTCACGTGTTATCAGAAAAACATTCTGCCTGCAGACTATTTTTGGATTTTGGCACCACTGAGTGCTTGTTTTATGCTCACCATAGAATACAAGGCTAACATAGACAGAAATAGGAAAGCAGTTGCACTAACTGCGGTTCACTGCCAGTATAAGTTGCTATAATTGTATCTTTTTTTTATCTTGATATCATTTTCTTAAAGTGAATCAATACAGGAAATATTGATTACTAGTCATTTTTATTGTATTTTGGTTTTCTGAGTGGTATTAGTAAATAAGTTAATTAAAATATATTGTACTTGTATTACATGTAGTAAGCGAGTTAATTAAAATACATGCATTGTGCAATTTTCTTACAGTCTTTAATAAGTGTGATACCTGCCTCAGGAAGATGGGTGGGTTGACATTTCACACTCCTGATATTAATTTCTGGTGAGGTAACCTATACTGCTGTGAACCTATTCCATAGGTGACATATCTATGTGGAGCAATCTTGCAGGTATGAAGAAATATTGGGATAATGGTACTAAGTGATTTCTCATTAAGGGCTGTGCGTAAATCTTATCACTTGAAATGTCATAGGGTACCAAAGTTACATTGTATGTATATCTCATAACCGAACTCTAAACCAAATATCACTGAAGGGGGTTTATTTTTATGATTACGGTTAAGGTTAGTATGCAATTTAGTTGACCTGAAAAATACTCATCTGACATCTGAATGCTAAAATTAGCCAGTTGCGAATTAGAGTTGTACTATTTTTGGTATTATTGGATTATATTTTGTTTATCTTTGAAATTTCAAAAACGTATGCCTTTTTTTCGGTGACCCAAGCTAATAGTTATCAACAAATGGGGAATAGGTGTTTCGTAATGATCACGTCAATGGGTTTCATAAAAAGTTGTTTTTATGGTGGATCTGAATCGCAAACTTGAACTAGTTTGTGTTTAGTAGACTCGGCTGAACTGGGCAGGTGGTAATTTTTGGAAGATGGGTTTCGCCAAAACTATATAATATTTATTAGTTTTTAAATTTTATAAAAATATGTGTTATACATTTTTTTATTTGAACAGTATATCTTAGAGACAATTTTCTTTATTATTAATTTTGGTAAATGTGTGGTTGTTTGTTTTACAAGTTGAGATTGTCTGTTACCTGTTGTTTACCTTGGTGAGGTGACCTAGCGATTGCGGAAGTGTTTGCCTCCATGAGTGCTGTTGGTACATGTTGTTTTTTAGCCAGACCAGATGTTGTGAAACCTGGCACCATCTTCAGCTGATGGCAAGTGGAAACCCCGGTGGGTAATTTCCCTGATAATAGGTCACTCTGATTAGCTGCTCTTTTCATCACTTGTCACTGCCACTAAAGCTTCTGGGGATTTTATTGCTGACCTCAACTTCTATAATGTGTCTCAGTGTGTGTCTTATTGGATTAGCTATATGTGGAGATATACATTCAGGTATAAATGTGGTGAAGGATATGATATTATATTGGGTAACAAAGATTTACCGGTCTCAAGTGGTGTAGAGTTTAGACCACAGGTGATAGGAGTTTTAATTGCCGAAACCGACTCAAACCAAGAGAGTTCTTCGCATCTCTCCATGGACAGGTGTACTCCACTTACCAGTTAACAAAAGTTGTGGTATGTACTGTCCTGTTTGTTGGAAAGTGCTACTTTACCAAATAAGTATAGCGGATTTCCTCTCGTACTAAGACTAACTTTTGTCCAGGTCAGTATAAAAAAATGGTATTTTTTAGCTTCAAAAGAACTGTATCTAACTCAGTGGTTAGAGTATTTGCTTGAAGTGTGTGAGATCAAAGGATCGATCCTCCTGAGTAGACCCATTAGAACTGCAGTCTTATTTTTCCCTTTCCAATAAGTTGTTCATATAATTGGTATATCAAAGAGCTGGTATGTGCTATCTTGTCTATAGGAAAGTGCATATAAAAGATCCATTGCAGCTAATATCAAAAGTAATAATCAATGTGGCTGTAGCAGGCTTCTTCTGAGACCATGTGTCAATGTGTCAAACAAATAAACTTTACTAGCTTCATTTATCTTAGGAACATAGACACTGCCATAATTTTACATATCAGATTTTGTATTGTGTCTGTACAATCCATTCAGTGCCATCTCATCTCATGTTGCTTTACTTTCTCTAGCTCAGGAATTGTAGCTATGAGTACTTAACATACTTTGCCTAAAAAGTTTTGTAAGCCAATACCAAGAGAAAACATACCGTAGTACAAGCTACTCTAACTTGAACTCTTTAGCATGATGCTAGAAAGACCACCAAGAACATTCATCTGTCGGACAGTGTTTAATTCCATAACATTGCCCAGAATACAGTGTTTGAACACATTTTCCTTCTTTGAATTTATGTAAGATATTTGGACCAGTAATTTCCAAACTCTTCATCTCTGCAAAATAAAGACTAAATTAATAGTAGAACTTGTCATGCACAAAAACATATTTGCACATATTTTGCAAATTTGCAAAACAAAATGTGATGAAGAATAATGATAAATTATCAAAAGACACAAGACGGTGATCTGACTACTTTTGCATGAATCATCAAAAATAAAGTAAGACATTCTAGAATATTCACTGTTTATTGCAATATACTGGGCAGCTCTTGACACAGTCTTGAAACTGTGTCTTTGTAGTTTGTACATGTACTTGGTAGCTGACTGAGCCCATAGGTTTGTATGAACTTTTGATTGATCTGTGCATCCAGAACAAAGTTATGTCAAGCCAAGACAATTATAAACAAGCCAAGCAATACACTTTTTTTTCCAGTTTTACATGTTAAAATATATATCAGGTCAATTTTTTTTGTTAGTACATGTATATCAAAAACATGTATCTGCCTTTCTATATAACTTTGCACTGTTATCGTGGATCCTTAAATACCTTTTAATGCACTTAATTGCAAGAGAAAATCCCAAGACACATCAGCAGTGTCATTACAGTGTTAATTGTTTGCCCATTTGACTGGACTATCTTCACCGTCTTCCCTTGACATTTCAATCTGCTTTTCCTTCTGTTACAGCTGCATGTCTACACTAATAACAGTCTTTCTTCCAAAGCCAAGAACAACAGCATTGATATTTTCTGTTTAAGCACGTGAGACAGGTGCTACATTTCCCCCAAAAAAGATAGTGAAGCAGCGTGAATACAAGGAAATATGCCAAACATAATTATATATATTGTTTAGTTTGACCTTGAAACATTACCTTGAAACTGAAAGAGAAAATATTTGTAACAATGATTTTTGAAATGATATTCCAATAGGTTTAAAATAATTTCTTCTTTTTTTCTTCTATTAAATTCCCACATAATTACAGCATTAAGGCACTCAACATATATGAAATTAGATTGTAGGGTGTAATCTACCAAAAAATTTAATTCCCAACTTTTTACAATTTTCCGAAAAAACAAAGGTGGAATGAAAAAAACCACAACTTTTTATTTTAGATACAAATTAGCATTTATATTAGAACAGCACAATAAACTGCATTGAGTAACCAATGACGAATCTCAAAATTATAAGATAAACAATAGAGTCAAAATACAAAGATATATGCCAAAATTCTCATTTTTATGTTTAACATGTTACTTTTTCCTTAATTCACTAAAACGGGACACTAGAAAATGCTCACACTCACACACACATATATGTACATGTATATATAGTTTTTATATACATTATTGAATTAGCAAAGCCTGCTACAAGGAAGAACATGTTCGAGAATCTTATCTTTTACAGACAGCATCTATAATTTATTTCATTGTTAACCTCGCTGATTAATTATCTGATGTCTTGTTGCGTTTGACTGTTTGCCCAGTTGGGCTAAAGGTTAGTCCAGCGCTGATTAAAGCTGGCACTTGGCTTATCGGACACCGGAATGGAAGTAATTGTAGAAAAAGAGCACCCCGTCCTGATGAAAGTGATGAGTCAGATGTTAACTAATTTCATTACGCAGTTAATTGAATACGTAACATGTTAAATTCATGGTGAAACCCGATAATGTCGACTATAGAATACAGAGAATAGTTAACTGGATCATTTTGAGAACTTGAAACCACACGTATACATGTACATTGTATATACATACATGTTATAGTTTCCAGATTGTCCTGGAATTTTTCAGTCTGACTACCAATTTCCTTTTTGACTATACATCCAATTAGAAGTTGCAAATAGAGGGAACCCATTATAGAAATGGGGGTGGAATGGAGTTGGTGGGACTAAATAAATAGTACTGAAAAGGTCATTTTGTATAACCAGTCTCAATAGCGCAGTGGTTCATGTGTCAGGTTTAAGACTAGTAAGTACTGGGTTTGAATCCAATTTGTGGCATATAGGATTTTAATCTCAGTACCTGCTCCAATCCAGGGTGAGTGCTACGCAAGGCTCAATGGGTATGTGTACTTCCACTTACACCGACCAGTGTCCACAACTGGTTTAACTGGAAGTACATGTAAAAGATCCTTAGCTACTTATCAAATAGAAGTAGCTAATGTCCACTATCATTCTAACACTAACTTGTGTCCTGGACAGGCAGTCGAGGCAGTTGAGGTAGCTGGACTGCATGACCCTGACAGACGTGCTTGAACCTTAATTGGATATAAGCATGTAATTAAGTTAATTTCAACCACTATGACTATGTGCTAAATAAACCATGACAAACAAACTACGACAAAGTTGAAGTTTAAACTTTTGCTCACTCTTTTAGAATCCATTGTTCATAAGGTTTTACTGCAAATTTACTCATGTTTAAAACGTCGTACATGATTCTAAATTAATCTACAAATGCAATCCAAAAATTATATGTATACTTTTTTAATTATAATAGTATTTAATATTTTTTTATGTTTGAAAGACATGTTTTTTAAAAATTATTTTAACTTCTTTTTTTTCTGTTTTTGGAGAATTGTGCTCAGTGTGGGGATAATCGCGAAATCATAAGTAGAACCTGTTGGCAGTTTTATGTTCCCTCATTCTTCTTGAGTAGACTATTATTTTGGTGCCAAAAAGTTTGCGATCAATTCAGTTTAAATAAATGTGTTTTTTATGGTAACTCATTTTGTTTTGTAAAGGATATCTGTAATGATTTTCATTCTTATTAGCAGCGAGTGAAGAACAAGGGGTTTATTTTGAGATATTTTCTCTGAGGAGGTCAGGTGTTATTGTACATGATGATTGGTTCTGGTGGTATTACTAATTAAGATTGATTACTTTTTGCAGCCCAGACTCCCATCCTAGTGATGCAGATCTTTATCATTACCTTGGCTAAAACCAAACACTTGCAGCAATTAATAATGCTGGCTGATTTGATATATGAATGTTTCAGGTTTTTTTGTGCTAGAGATAGAAACCATCTTCTTCAAAGTGCACTGAAATGGCAGAATTTTAATCAAGACTTTTAGTATTCAAGAAAGTAGGCCAACTGGATTATTGGAATACATGTATAGGTAATGCATTGAAGTTGCATCACATTTCGCACATTTAATGCTTACTATCACAGTATCAATCCTCTCCTACTTTTGATAAAAACTGATAAACATGCACTGGCCCATCCAACCTCAGCAATTTTATACCCTCACTTCAACAAAGTCGAGAATATATATAGTGTTTGCCTTGTCCATCTGTGCATCCATAAAAATCACTTTCTATTTATATAGATTGAGTACATGTATATTCCATTTATGCGTCTCCATACACACGTGTGTTCGAGTCTGCATATCCAAACACTCTACCGACAGCGTATGGATAGAAGCATTTTGTACACCAACCACTTTTATTGATGGAAGTGTTAACCATACATATGTGGACGATGCATTACAGATTACGTATACGCATACAGATAATGGACAAATGGAATTTGTGTTTCACAATTAGCCCATTTGGAACTGTAACATTAATCTAGTTTAAGCAGATTGATTTCATTAATCTGGTTTTGGCAGATTAATGTATTAGGCAGATTAATGTATTGGGCAGATCATCTGTTTAGATGGAATTCTCCGTACATGTAGTACATGGATTGGTTTTAATTGTGCCAACATGCAACAGACTGTATCACAGCAGAATTAGCGTTCCATTTCGATCTGATTCCTAGAGTCAACAAACTTCAGCTTATTTATTTACAATCTGGTTATTTTCATCGCTGCATGGTTAAACTTCATATTATCACAGTCTGTTTTGACGGCAATCAGTATTTAAACATGGCTTCATTTCAGCATGATCACCAGACCAAAGACCTGCAGCTAGACACTCATTCATAATATGGCTTTATTCCACCGGGACCGGTGAATATAGTGTGCCATTCTTAAAGCTATTCCCTGGGTGTGCTGCTATTAGTCGGTTGGTTGGGTCTGTTGTCCGGCCAACTGCAACTTTGTTTGTTTAATTGGTTTTATGACTTGTTGCAAATTGCTTGATGCTCATGGGGAGTTGTTCTAATCATACTATTGAACCTCTGTGTCATTTATACTTTCACTTACGGTACATGGTTTTGCTGTGCGGTGTGTAACTACATGTCATGTAGACGTGTACAAACTTTACAATGGTGTTTAATGATGTGTTGGCCGTTAATTGAGGAACAGCTATTACTCAGGCTGTTAATTATTCCTGGGAAGATTATTACCATAGACCAGGCAATTTAGGTATAAAGTAAACAAAAACATTTTGCATACATCTGGTGCGCTGGACGCAGCCTTAAAACGAATTTGCATCCATGAAATAGTTAATTATCCAGTTAATTAATAATGATCATTGATGGTAACTTAAATGGAAAAAAAGGTTTATTTAGCAACACCACAGGAATGCATCGATTATTAATCACTGGTTCTTGGATGTCAAACAGAGGAAACCCGCTGCTACCACAGGCTACTTCTCTTCGAATAACAGCTATGGTCTTTTATATGAACTTTCCCACAGACACGATAGCACACAGTCGTGGATCACTAGTTGGAATGGGAAATAACCCAACAGGTCCACTGAGGAGGAATGATCAGTTGACCTATCAAACCTCGACAGGCGGACACTTGCACTGAACTACGCCCCACTCCCTTTCTTGTCATTAACGATTTTCTCTAATTTGATAGGCATATAAGGAAGTTGACTATTTTTGTGTGGGAAACCTACAACCATGCAGGTACTTCAGACTTGTCTGTCTTGGTATCCTGCACTTGTCTGATATTTCCACGTCCAAAGATTCTTACAAATTGTTCAGGAATAATAATGTTACTAGATTGATCACTGGGTCATGAATAAAAGAGTGTAAATTAATTAATCAGTATCTTGTGCTCGTATTGAGGTTATAGGCCAGAGTTGAGTAGTACTCTGTAGGATACACTGCCTTCCATTATTGGCTTTCTTCGGCTTGAAGGTCAGCTGGTGTAAACTGACTCAAATCTACCATGTCATAGCTTATTTGCCCATTGGCGAAGGTCTTTCATTAATGTAAAGACTGGGTTGGGAAGAGGATGGTGAATGGGAACACGCTCTGATTATACACATTAGATTAATTACTGTACTGGAGGGGTTGCTGGCAGAAATTAAAATGGTTGTGTGGACAAAGCTGACACATGCTTGTTTTGTTTGCTATATTGATTCCTCAGAGATGTGTCCCTCCATCACTAAGAACTGTGAAATTGTTATCATTCAGTTCCGTAATGGAGTATGTCTTGTGGTTTTTCAGATAAATACAGCTTAATGCAATGATTTGTGCCCATCTAGATTTGTGTCCATCTAAGCATGTTTAAGTACAATGATTTGTGTATGTTTCTGGGACTGTTAATGATCAGTATTATATACATCAAGTTAAGCAATATATGGTAATATCAATGTAGGCCTACTCCTAGAACAGTGAAATGTTCATGCTGGGACAGAAAATTGTGTTGCTAGGTCAGTTAAATGTGTTTTAGTAGATCAGTGAAATGTGTTTTAGTAGATCAGTTAAATGTGTTTTGGTAGATCAGTGAAATGTGTTTTAGTAGATCAGTGAAATATGTTTTGGTAGATCAGTGAAATGTGTTTTGGTAGATCAGTGAAATGTGTTTTAGTAGATCAGTGAAATGTGTTTTGGTAGATCAGTGAAATGTGTTTTAGTAGATCAGTGAAATGTGTTTTAGTAGATCAGTGAAATGTGTTTTGGTAGATCAGTGAAATGTGTTTTGGTAGATAAGTGAAATGTGTTTTAGTAGATCAGTAAAATGTGTTTTGGTAGATCAGTGAAATGTGTTTTAGTAGACCAGTGAAATGTGTTTTAGTAGATCAGTTAAATGTGTTTTGGTAGATCAATGAAATGTGTTTTGGTAGATCAGTTAAATTTGTTTTGGTAGATCAGTTAAATGTGTTTTGGTAGATCAGTGAAATGTGTTGCTAGGTCAGTGCAATGTGTTTTGGTAGATTAGTGTATTTTCTATACAAGTAAACAAACCTGTGTTTAGGGTCACTCTCCAATTAAGAGTGAATTTGCCCCATAATGTTGCCAAATAGTGAATCCTGTTAAGATAAGTGTTGACATTTCTGTCATGTGTGGTATTTCTCATTTCTCAGTAGTTAATTGTCTGTATCAGCTTGTTAGCTAAACATTTTCACCAGGGACTGTCAGATAAACCTCATTAGCATAGCTTACTTTATCTATTATATGAACCTCTTTCAGAGTTATATCAAGGCACCGGCTTCCCATGGGCAGTGGTTGATGCATCCGGCTTAAGACTGATAGGTACGGAGTTCAAATCCCAGTCTTAGCATATGAGATTTTTAATCCCAGTAATGGCTCCAACTCAGAGTGATTGTTCAGCAAGACTCAATGGGTAGGTGTCCATCACTAGTTTAACAAAGGCTGTGGTATGTACTTTCCTGTCTGTGGGGAATTGATATAAATTATCCCTTGCTTCTTATCAAATAGGAGTAGCAGGTTTTCTCTCATACTAACACTAACATCTGTCCTGGACAGGCAATCAGGGCAGCTGGACTGCATGTCCAGGACAGACTTGCTTGAACATTTATTTAAAGAAACATACACATGTATTGGATCAGTGTAATGTACATGTATATACAAGTATATGAAGGTATTTCCAGCAATACAAGCAAACCATGCATACCCAACAATTGATATCACTCAACAAATGCTCATATCTCTACCCCACCCAGCTCCCCAGTTTCATTGTCATGACTGTGACATAGTTTGGCTTCTGTATTGCAGTCTGCTTTAATAATCAAGTTTACGTGACCAGACGAATCATTTAGCGTTACTGGTGGCGGTGTTACTGGTGGCGGTTAATGTTTGGACACTAGAGATGAAACAAATGCTTGAATTTTGTAATAGAACAAATTGGCCATAAGTGGCTGCATGAAATGTTTTTTACAATGTTACATAAAGCTTAAGAAACACATCCTCATAGCACTTTGTAACACTTTGTATGATCTCCCTCATCCCATTATATAATTGTTGAGTAACCCTTATAATACATATACATGTAATTATATTCACAACAGGCTGAAATAATTTGGAAGTGTGTGAGAGCCGTAATTGTTCATTAACTGCTCATTATGAGTTTTTAACTTAATTAATAATTGGACAAACTACAGTGACACTATTATGTAAACATGTTGTGTTCCTTAAATTATTTTGACCAGCATATAAACAGAAATTGTTCTTTGGGTGAGGACGTTTTTGTAAATTAGTTGCTGGAATTGGAATGAAATAGTTTTGGCTCCAAGCATTCAGGTTTTTTATACTGCATAATGTGACAAAATTGATCTTTAATGGGTGTCAGTTGGATTTCAGGTTTAAGTACAAAAATGTTTCCACAAATGCATTGATTATTATGGGGTTGGAAATGTATGGTTTGAATAATTGCTTGTGTTATGAAAGATTCTCCATGATCCACGACTGGCACATATTATGTAATTCACATCTAGTAACGTACAGCTGCCTCTGGTTGCCTTATGTTCGAGAGGTCAAAGGATCGATCCTCCTCAGTGGACATATTGGGCTATTTATCATTCCAACCATTGCTGTCCTGTATGTATGTGGAAAAGTGAACATAAATGACCTCTCACTATTAATCGGCTGTGGTGGTAGCAGGTTTATTCTGAGACGGTCGACATAACTATTTCTTTGATATCTCATAGCTGCTGATTATTAGTGTGCTCCAGTGGTGTCATTAAACAAACCAACTCTATCTAATATACCTCTAAGTGACAAGGCAACCCCCTATGTAAGAAAAATGCACATAAAAAATCCATTGCTACTAATGGAAAAAAATGTGGGTTTCCTTTGTAGACCATGTGTTGAAATTAGAATATTATTTACATCAAGTAATCAACGATTAATTAATTGAAGTGTTCCTGTAGTGTAATTTAATAAACAATCTTTATAATTAGTACTTACATGTTTTAAATTTCGGGTTATATTTGCGGTTACACAAGTAAACTTATTGCTGAGCAGAAAGGCTTTTTATATGCACATCCCCTCAGATAAGATAATACATACCATGGCGGGTATGTTGTATAACATGGTGAAGAATTGGAACAGGAAACATACGAAATGGGTCTAACAAAGAGGTGGAAGGAACCAATGAGTGTGTGACCCATTCCACCTCTATAACTGAGCTACATTGTATTCATTAGTGTATCTTGACCATCATGGTACATTATACAGCAAGTGTATCCCATTGCTCACATTCCAAGACAATCATTGCCAGTCACAATTGCTTCAATTTGAGCAATATTATTATCACCATTCTAAATCTGAGTCCCAGGAGAATTGTCATGATTTAGGTTCTGTGGTATCTTCCATTGTGCTAACGTTAGTGCCAGATAAATGTGGCATGATGACAAACGGTTATGTTCATAGAGGCTAGGCAAGACAGACTGTGGAATGTTGGTACTGTTAGCTGTCCAAACGTAGACTGTATTGTATATTCATTGATATACATTATTCACATACAATTAAACAAAACACTTGGCCTGGAGGATATTTATGAAATCTCAAATTTAATGTTACGGTCGGGACGTCATCTCAATTTCAGCGCCCTCTACAACATCCTTCGGATGGATGAAGGCGTAAAACCACATTACCCGTTACCCAATGTTGTGTTTGATAGTTGTTCATGTTTAATGATACTTGAAGTTTAATTGTTGATATTTGATGATATTTGGATGATGTTTTGAAGTATATATTTGATGATGATAGATCTGTTGTTGATGTTCGAAAGTTTATGAAATCTGATGTTTGATTGTTGCTGTTTGTTGATGGTTCATATTTGATGATGGTTTAGGTTTGAGCGTTGAATTTTGATAATGGTTGGTTTATGTTTGGTTATGGGTGACAGTTATGACCTCTAGTTTATACATCTATGGCCATATTCTCATTAATGTTTGATTCAGTACACAAATTCTCCTAAGCAAATCGAGAGTTTTACCGTAAATAATACAGCACCTTTATGGAAGCAATACATGTAACATTAATTTACATTTATTATTAAAGCACATACTGCATTGAAGAAATTAGCTATTTGAATGTCATACAAATATTTGAATTGAACAACATTAACCATTTTGTTTATATACTTAAGTTTGTATATTTTGATGAGAACAAAGTTTTAAATTACTCTCATTCACAGCAATTTTATTAGCTCATTTCCAGAAAAATAATATTTTGATTAATGGAAATACATGTACATAATATAATAATTAATATGTTAATAGATTGTGATATTTGCTCTCACAATCTTTAGTACTTTCAGAAGGTCTGATACCAGACATTCTACGTTTGTTCAAGACTTACAATATCCATTAAGAAGTAAATTCCAATGAGTGATAGGCACCTACTCTAGAAGGCCTGCTATTCTGTGTTGTGTGTTTGATTTAAATTAATCACCTGTGGAAACGTTTTATGGTATTGATGGCAGCTGTGATGTGAAACATTTAGCCATTGGTATCTGTAGATGAGGCTAAAGATAAAATAATTTCTCATTTCCTCAATTATTGCTCGAGTGAAACTGCCATAAGGCTTTTGACACTACTGTGTGCTTGTATGCCGCTATATGTTCATTGGTGTGATAAGAAGTGCAAATATACATCTACAAGTATGATACAGTCATGATGGTGCCATGATAAGTTCTCATAATTGCAATGCACAAACAATTTAATTTTGATGAGATTGAGTCAGCAGAAAATGAAATAAATGTGCGTAAAGCATCTGTAGTTGTGTGCTATTGAGAATCAAATTATGGTTGCAAACTGCTGTAGCCAGTGACTCCATGTCACTGCAATAATCTGAGACAACCTCAACTATACATAGTTATATTAATATCAAAAACATACTTCAATTGTAATATGTATTATTAAATACTTTGGCACATGACATAATACAAATTTGTTATATATTTTTTAACTTCACAAAATACTATACTAATAATTTTTGGAAAATGACGATATTAAAAAACTTCATCTCTCATTACATGATTTATTAAAATATTGTTGGTTTCTCGGTAATCAATTTCCCTAATTTTCAAAATTAAAACTGACACTTTTCAGATGAAGGGGATAAAGAGGATGACAGGCATTGTGTTGTTGAAAACACATTCTGATCAATATACAGTCAACCCACTTTATATCAACCGTCATTACAACAACAATTACACATCTCCCAACACAAATCTGATGGGAATGAATGGACACAATGTTAAATGCTTCTTTTCATTGGAATTTATTGCTTCCGACACCAACAGTTGTCACTTTGGAACAAACAATCTATTTTATTACTAAAATCCTTCTTTGCACCTACACAATGTCTCGGAAACTTAATTACTGCCATGAATTAATTAGTGGCAGACAAGTGAGGTGTCTTGGAGATCAATTAGCTGTGAAAACCTACTGACACCCATAAATATATACTGTCAATGTGGGTAGGGACAAATAGCATATGCTAGACTACCAGTCTCCATGCTGCAGTGGTTAACGTACCAGGCTGGAAGGTACAGGGTTCGAATCCCATTAATTGTATATGGGTTTTTTAATCCCAGTAACGGCTCCAACCCAGAGTGAGTGCTCCACAAGGCTCAATGGATCGATCAGTGTCCACAACTGGTTCAACGAAGGATGCAGTATGTACAGTCCTGTCTGTGGGAAAGTGCATATAAAAGATTCATTACTATTTATCAAGAGAAGCAGGTTTCCTCTATCATACTAACACAAACTTCTGTCCTGGACAAGCAGTCCAGGAAGCTGGACTGTATGACCATATGGATATAAGCTCGTAGATAAGTTATAACTAACTAACTAACTAACTAACTATGCTAGACTACTAAGTATTCTTAGGCTATATCCTTTTGGGTATGGTACTGTGTGTTTGAGCTGCACGGTATAACATAATCCTGGACAGGTCTATATGTGTTTGATTGACAGCCCAAGCAACTCAAGTCATGTGTATGAGTTGCATCATAATAAATGATCCAATGCAATATATATAAGCAATTTGTAAGAAATAGCTTTCAAATAAGATTTCTTAAAAAGAAATTGTTTATTGGTAACCCAATCAACCCATGATCATTAATATTACCTTATAACAACAAAGTGATCTAGGAACAAATGTGGTCATTATAACTAGGGTTGACTATTAATGTGCACTGTGATTAAACCTCCAAATTTGATGGTATCGATTGCCAACCAACAATGTTTATCAACCAAGCATAGTACAGAACATACTTATCATATATAGTCCAAGAGCTACGGCACTTTTATTTACACGTCTGAGGCCAAAAGGTCTGATCAGGTTTTCTGAATCAGATT
>JAULBR010125113.1:0-18903 GCA_032355825.1 Melanodrymia aurantiaca
ACATTCATTTAATGTAGATGCAAACACCGGTGTCAAAACGTTTTGTGTTGGTAGCAGAACGCCCGCGCTATTGAACGAAGGGCAGATCTTTCTGAGATTTGGTTTTTGGTCAACCTCTCTTCCTCGTGCATTCCAAAAAAAAATAAAAAATCTAGTTGTGCTTGTGGCCTAGGTATGTGGTTTCTTCTGTATACTATGTGCCCAAATAACAATAACATACTACATTATTTCCATTCATTCAACAGCAACATGAATTAGAATAATATTTGAGAGTTTTCTATTTTCATTGTAGTGGATGCGCAACCTGATCTTGAGACATGTCGGCTGGTCATCGAGGATGAGCTTGGAACCGTCAAGACTACAACCTCGGGGGCAAGCAGTACAGCATGCGAGTTCGAATCTGACACATACATAAATGTTATACCAAGGCGTCTGCAATTTCACCTCATGTCGTCGTTTCACAACAAAACTGATATGACAAAACCACCATTTTACATAGACAGCACTGGGACATCGGCTGGCATTGTTGCTGGAAATGCTGAGATTTACAGAATAGATAACAAAGGTAAAGAAAAACTGTCTTTGTTTAACCACACCACTGGAACACATTGATTGCGGTTATTGAATGTCAAACTCCCGGTTATATCGATACCTGGTCACAGAGGAAACTCACTGCCGCCACATAGGCTACTCTTCTTCCAGTAACAGCAAGAGATCTTTTAAGTGCACTTTCCCACAGACAGGATGACAAAATTAATTTAATCTATGCTGTGCAATTCTCAGCCATTTTGAAATCCAAGCTGTAACAATACATCTTTTGCCTGCATTCCTTATTTTGTCTGAGGTTCGAGAGATCCTCAATGGACTCGAGTTACTTGCCCTTCCAACTAGTTATCAACGTTGAAGGTAGTGGTGTGTGATATCCTGTCTGTAGGAAAGTACACATAAAATAACAATTGCTGTCATTCGCTAAGTAGCCTAAGTGGTGGTAGCGGGTTCCTTCTGAGGTCATGACTGTGTTGACTTTACCGTGCGTATGACATGCAATAGTCATTGGTTATTAATCAATGTGCACCCAACCAACCTTATTTTTGGTAATTAAAGAGTGTATCTAGCTGGGTGCGATATTCTAACCATGTAGTAACTACGGAATGTTCTATCATGACACTCAACCCTCCCTGACTAACAATGGCATACAAAAGTATGAATCTAGGCTCTAGTTACATAAAGCAAATCTCATTTAAATGTAGTTATAGACTTTAAACGTTTTATAATCACTGTCATAATTTGTTGAACATAGCTACTTGATTTAGTATAGTCTTGCAACAACTTCTAATTGGTGAAAGTTGTTGTATGTCTAACAGCATGTTGTTCAATATTATGCTGATGATATTTTATTTTACAGGAAATAAAATAGCTATTGGGAAGTCTTCATTGAAAGGTGGTGGTGACTGTACCAAGCCAATTAATGATAGGAATACAGCGTTACTTTTAGATTGCACTAAGAATATATCAATCTCTGGAAATATGGCTTCAGGAGAAAGGTAAGATACATTTATTCCTAAGTCATCTATACATTTAAAAGCAACCTGGCATTCGATTAAAACATCAATATTAGCTATTGTTTTATTTCGTATCATTGTACCGGGATTTTTAATCTAGTGATTGACTTCGATAAGCTATGGTGACCGGGTTTGTTTCTATGTCCTTAGGGAGCGGGTGTAGCTCAGCGGTAGCGCGTCCGCCTGCGGCTCGATGGGTCAAAGGATCGATCAACATAGGCTACTCCTTTTCCATTAACAGCAAGAGATATTTTATGTGTACTTTCCCACAGACAGGATAGCAAAGACCACGGCATTTGATGGACCAGTCGTAGATCACTGGTTGGAACGGGAGATAACCCAACCGGTCCACTGAGTAGGATCGATCTGTCGACCTATCGAACATCAGACAGACGCTCTACGAGGACCAGGATTACGGAGCTCAGTTGAAAGCCTGGTAGCCCATCGGATGAACGTCTTCCGGGAAAATTTGATAACATCCCAAGATAATCATATCCATAGCAACACTGATATAATATAAATATAGAACCATGTTTAAGATTCTGGGAAAATGATATGTTAGTTTGTTAAAGGGACAGTCCAGACTTTTAAGACGAGTGCCACCGAACTTACGCTTCTAATGCTATTTGTAACATATTTCTGGCTAATACAGCATTTTTATTACTAACCTTTCGTTTTATTGCTTACAATATCAATATATCAATAATATCAACACATAGGGTATACACATAGTGATATTATAAGTAATAATATGTAAGTAAATGTCGATTGTAATAACAAGAAATTCTCTATTGGCCAGAAACATCTTACAAATGGTATAACACACGCACGTACGGTGGCACTCGTCTTAAAAGTCGGGACTGTCCCTTTAATGTTTACATGCTTGTAGAAGAGAATTTTTACCATACAGGCTGTGTGCAGACCTACAAACCGAATCGGGTGGTTATTTTAACTATCTGGATTATGACAACAAGCCCAACGGAACTGAAACGTTTTCCCGGCAGAAGACAAAGAAAACTCTTTGCTTTAGATATGACAACACCATTCCCAGACATTGCTCTGAAAACACTCACTGCAACACAAGTCCTCTGAAAGTTTCTACAAGGCTAACACATACAGGCACCATTAACATTTCGGTCAGTGGATGGGACGATCCATATCCTACTGGACTCAGTCCTGATACAGCATCTGGCATTATAAAATACATGGTTGAAGTAATCAACATGAAAGTAGTTGGAAGCGTTATGAGATTAACGTACCCAGCAATTGCTGACTATAACACAGGAGGTCCCCTTCTTAATCACACATTTCAACTACCCGACAGTCCTGGATTGTATTGTTTCCTATTAGAAGTGCACGATAAAGCTGGGAACGTCAGATACGCAAGACGGTTTGTGCTGTATGACAACAGTTCCATTATAATTATCAATAACACTGCACCTTTACGAGTCGTCTCGGCAAGTGCAGTGGGAAATTACACATGGCAAACTCACATTGGTCCTGTCTGCATTGATTGGAAAAATCGGTATTACAATTCCTATTATGAGCACACCAATATCCTCAAGCCGATAGAACCAGACGTAAACAGACATATCAGTGGAACATATGAGCAGACTGGTGGATTTCTTCCTGTAGCTGGAACAGCTAATGTTGATGGCATCACCAAAGTAATGTACTCCTGGACTTTAAATAATGGGAAAAGTATCAAGCCAAAAGATGTCCACAATTACTTGAATCAATCCATGTGCCTGCAACTTAACGTATCCGATGGACACACATATGACTTTTCATTTGATGTTAGTGATATTGCTGAGAATCATGTTATTGAAGATATCCGCGTGTACATTGACTCTTCAGTTCCACGTGTCAGTAATATGTGGCTGCAGAAAGGAGATGAGGGTCGCATTTACGTACATAACAGCACTGATCTTTCCACCATGGATTTGCGCTTTAAAGCTTACGATGCACACAGTGGAATACATACAGTGCAGTGGCTACTGGGTACACGTATAACGAACATCGACATTGGACACGGTTACTTGAAGGTTCAGAGAGATCAGGTATGATGACTTCCTTCGTGCAACATATGTTATATAATTATTCTTTAATTTAATATACAGTCAAACCTGCTTGAGTGGCCATCTGTATTAAGCAGCAACTTAAAGGGTCACCATAACAGTCTACCAAATCATCAGTTTTAGTGAATTATGACTTGTATTAAGCAGTCACTCGTCTTAAGAGGACACTTTTTGTTACTCCCTTAGGTGGCTGCTTAAGACAGGTTTGACTATATTCATTATATGCATGTAATGTTCCTAAGACAGCCAGATCTGTATGGGGGATCGAGGGCTTTGTCCAAACCGCCCAATTGGATATGTTTCTAAAATTACACTTCTAAAACACATTAATGTTTGGTATTACCAAAAACGAATCCTTCACTTAGAGAATGCCAGATAGGTGCATGCAAATGTTATTAGTGTATTGTTATACAAGTAAAATTATTTAAAATATTAAAGTAATACATGTATAATTATCGTACATAGATTTTTGAAAGAAACAGGTAAATCAATATAGCACTTCACTGTCAACATGTATCGCCAAATATGCTAACAGAGTGTTTGATTTTCTTTAAACTGTATTCAATTACTTTTATTTTGTTTTATTTTTGTATTATTTAACATGGAACGCAATAGCTTATGCGTCGAAACATGTCTCCAATATTTCTTGGAATCACCTTAATATTGTCTGTTTTGTATGGTTTGAATTCCCAGAACTGCACCAACTCCACCATGTGCTATTGCCCTGCAGTTGGATTGTGTGAATACTTCGACTATAAAATAGATCTGAACAAACTGATCCAGAACAACACTCAACATGGTCAACACAACCGAGAGTACTACTTCACATTCGTTGTAACAAATGGCGCGGGACTTAAAGTCATTGAACATTTGGATATCCTTGTGGATGGATCTCCGCCTGAGCTGGGAGTTGTACAGGAAGGGGCATCTACTGAACCAGATATTGATTACACCAGCGATTCATCCATTCTAATCAACTGGCACGGGTTTATTGACCACGAAAGCGACATACGACACTATTTGATAGGATTTGGACCAAAATGTTTGAACCAGAACGAGTTGATGGTCCCAGAAATGTCAAACACAACTGTGATAGTGGAATCAGTGATAGAAGAAGTCCGCGTGCACTTTCCATCAGAAGGACAGTTCTATAGTTCAGTACTAGCAGTCAACAATGCATTGGAACCATCATCCGTGTCATGCTCTGACGGAATTGTTCGCGATACGTCATCACCTTTAGTTCACAGCGTTTCCTTAGAAAACGCAGTAACTTCCCCCATAATCGTATGTCTTGATGGACTTCCATGGTTTCTAACGTCAAATATTTCACTACAAGCTATTAAGATCACTAATGCATGCAGACATGTTTGTAAACCACCAGAGCCTCAGTGTACTTTCCCTCATGTTACTAAGCTTGATATAATCATCAATGAAGGCAACATCGCAAATAATTTATGCGCAAGCACTTTGTTGTATAACTGTGACAATGTGTGGTACCTGCCTTCAGACAGAATCGTTCTTAACTGGGACATAAATGAGCCGGAGAGTCAAATACGAAGTGTCTTGATTGGTCTAGGATCAGACAGATCGACCGCCTCAGCTCCGGATATCATGGACTACAGGAAAACCAATGGGATTAGTTCATTTGCACGTCATCATTCTGGAGTTGGAAGTCGGGCTTTGTTCTATGTTTTTATAAAGGCAACAAACAAAGCGAATCTCCAAACAGTGGAGACATTAGGGCCTATTATGATTGACGACACCCCGCCTTTGTTCAATGGAGTTCTGGTTGCCAAAGTACAAGGAAAGCATGTTAGAGTGGAATGGGGAAACGATACATTCAGTGATCCAGAGGACACATCGGGAGCCTTCAAAGTTCTGTATAGAATTGGTATGTTAATTAAAATCAAATTTAAATAAATTATCTTACATAGTATGATATAATAAGTTTCAATCTATCATTGCTTGGTTAATATGGTAAGAAACAATTACTGGGAAATAATTATATACAATTGTATACACATTGATGAAGTAGCACATGTTTATAATTAGTAAACCATGGCATCGTTTATGATTTAACCTTAGCCAGGGATAAACAAGTTCACTAAATACAGTAGTCTTCGTCTAATTGGGAACGCTTTAGTGGTAATTGAAATGAATATTTGCCATGTATTTGGATGTGAATTTTTTCAATTATTACTTTTTAAATGAATACTTATGTTTTAGTCCCGTGAAGACTAAAAATGAAATGACTAATATTGATATGATAGCACATTGGATAATTGGTGAGTTAGTTATATCTTAATTACGTGCTCGTATCCAATTGCGGTTCAAGCACGTCTGCCCAGGATGGGCAGTCCAGCTGTATCGACTGCCCGTCCAGGACAAATGATGGTGTTTTATGTGAGGAAACCCGCTGCTTATCACTAAACAAGCACATTATTTTAACTTCATAAGCAAAGTTAAACCGAATTCACAAAGCGTATTTCTGTTTCCATCAATTCTTTAATGACTCCGTTCACACAGATATATTTGTAACATAATTCTAGCATACATCATTTTACACTTCAATTATAGCAATTTAATATGTTTATTGTGACTACTGACAGTTGCAATCATACGTACGCATTATGAATGCCAATGATATGGCAGAATAATTTTCTCTTATAATAATTATACATTTACAATGCGTCACATTCTATTATATATTTAATGCAAATATCATTTCAGGCTTTGAATCAGAATACGTTACGCCATTTTTAGAGACATCGAAGACAGCAAGAGATGACTGTATAAAGAGAGGTTATGCTGGATGCATACAGTATCCGCTCAAACAACTTCAACTCCATGACTCGGAGCTGAGTCGAGACTTTTTCTTCGAATTATATGTTTATAACAAAGCAGGGCATTTCACAAGTGTTCGAAGCCGACCATTCCAAATACCATCTCGCTTTCCACCCAGTGTGGGTCTTGTACTGGACATAGCGCCCAACATGACAAGCAATTCCAGAGACATTGATTTTCATTCCTCATCAAGGACTGCATGTGCACAGTGGTCTGGCTTCGCGCATCACAAAAATGTCTCTTTTCAAATTGGCATAGGATCTCGTAAGGGTTTTGATGACATTGTTGGTTTTCAGCATGTTCCTCATTCAGACAGAAATAGCAAATGTATTAAGAGTGATACAATTCAGCCATTTACAAAATATTATGTGACAATTGTAGCTCAGTGTTCCGGGGGGACCAACAAAGCATCATCAGACGGAGTTATAATCATTGACCAAAATATGACGAACCAAATGAACGTTTACGACGGGAAAGGATGCGCCGACGATGCTAAAATAAATGCTGTAACCTTAATATCCAAAAATAAAACTAGCACTAAGTATGCCTCCCTGGACTCATTTCATGTTGGAATTCCTTATGTTGCATCAACCAAGTCCGTGATTACATCTGTTACTTCCACAGATATAATCGTGTTTGAAAAGACAAATAAGTCGTTCGCTTTCATTCCGCTGAGTGGCTCAATCCATTTTGAAACGAAATTCAGCATTAAAACTGCAGAAGTGATTGTCAAAGAATGTCTTAATGACGTGGTGTATCAATACGAAAGGTCTATCTTTCACATTCACTGGGTAATGGACAATCATCTTTCCCAGTTTGTAACGCATTTTGTTGTTACGTTGGTGAAAGATACGTGTGAAGATATCACCTCAAGCAGTTGTTCCTTCACTGTAGCAACAGAGGTCGTACCGAAAGATACAAACACATTCCAGTTTAGCAATTTGTATTTGGACGAAGGATACTACAGAGGATCTGTCAGTGCATGCTTCGAAACACTGTGCTTGCAGAAAAAAATGTCATCTGGCGCTAGACTTGTAACCTCCAAACCCCGACTTGAAATCAAGAAGGCGATGCTAACATCAACAGCAACACAAAGGACACTTGATGTATCGTTGAATGTCGTTGCCCCGAACAGTTTGAAACAGTACATTGGTCAAGTTCGACTCATGCGTTCGACCACTCATGGATGGCGAGCCATACTGCCGTGGCAACTGTTGGCATCCAGGTCGCTAAAGGATAGCCTTGTGGTATGTATAACTTTTCATAAGTTAATACAAGTAGATCGAACTAAATAATCAACTGATGTAGTATTTGCTAAGCTTGGTCCAGATATCTGTTTATCACAAACGCATGCACACACAGACACAACCACAAAAAGCAAACAAATGTCAAATGGAGGACATCAAAGCACAGGTGCACAAATACACACACCATCACACACCATCACACATACACGCGCACACACACTCGCATGCACGCGCGCGGACACAAGCAAATACATAATGTATTATTCAGGCTACTTCAGTTTTCGCCATTGTTGTAAATATGTTGCTGTTCTCTATGTCAAATGGTTAGAAACGAATTCACCGTTGCACTAACATACTTGTTATCTTTACAGTTTGATGGAACCGTGGACATTGTTCAGCCCATTCATGGGGAGATCGCTGCTTGCGTGCGGTTATTTTCCAACATGGGCCTAACAGAGGAGAGCTGCACGCATGTTGATGTCAGTGGATATAATCAAGATGACGAACCCCGTCAGCTCCTAGAAACAGTGGCTAGTCATAATGATATAACACTGATTGAACCATTGTTAAAAAGCGCAAGTCTTGGGCAACACATAAACAAATTGCATGCTTTGGATGTTGATGTTGTTCCATCATATATTTCTATAGTTGGGTTCATAACTCAAAGTGAAGGTCGAAATATCAGCTGGTACCTCATGTCCAAAACACACATTCGTCATGGGAAATGTATTGATGATCCCAATTGTATAGACACTTTGGAAACGTTTGGTGGAATTGCTAAATTCAAGCACACATATTTAAAGGATGGCAATAGATATTATATTTGCGCTCAAGGACATGAAGCAAGCATTGCGAGGAAGTCGATAGTCGAAACATTGAATGCATTTGAGGTGTGTGGAAATGGTTTTGTCGTTGATAATACTCCACCCATTGCAGGAAGTGTAGTAATTAAAAATGTGAGAAATGGATTTATTTCTGACTTTACGTCTATCGTGCTGGTATGGGATGATTTCACCGACGTCGATGTAGAATTGAGTGATGTCCAATTGTCTGGAATAGCGAATTACTCCTACTGTATTGGTAAGTAATTGTCAGTAAAATCGTTAAATAGCATATTCGTGAAATGCCGGTACATTACTCTTGTTCCATATATCTACATACAACAAATAGTAAACAAAACATTCGAGTACGGTATATGAAAATGAATCACTATTAGAGTGATGATACAAAGTGTTCGTGAAGAGTAGGAATATTTGACAGAAAGCTTCATCTGTCACGATCTGGATTATCTTAAATATTTCCAAAAGATCATCAATTCTTTTAATTAACATGATTTATTAGTGATTGTTTTTATCAACTTAATTGCCATCCGCGAGTTTTATTCTGAACTCTGCCATAGCTAGAAATACATTTACCACTGATTTTGTTTTTACACAGGTTCCCATAAATATGGCGAGGATATTGTTCCGTTTACTTATGCTGGCACATCCACACACGCAACAATTCAGGGTGTTCATCTCAAGCCAGGAATGTCGTATTTTGCAACAGTGAAAGGTTTGTTGTGTTTGGCTGTTAATTCTTTGAAGAATTGTTGAAATATTGTATCATTTTTAGTATGTACACAATTCAAGGAAATCTATATAGGGAGCATTATACCAAATAAAATCCCATAGCCCACCATGTTAACATATGTGCTTAGCACTGCTACAAATAACGTATCAATTAATATGTGCACCATAAATATAACTACTACAACACCTCGCACATAAAATCAAGCCAAGAAATGGGACTTTGTCCATCTCTTTTTTTAGATAACCGGATGTCTATATGGGAACCCTGGTTTTCGCACAAAATCACGGTCTAATTTTAGCAGGTACCCTATACATGTTTCAAGCAAGACTGTACTTGCTAAAGTGGTACCAGGTCAAATAAAATTACATGCATTTATGGGCTATATAAAACTGAATTCTATAGTAGAAAACCCAATTACATAGATTACCAATTGCAGGCCAGGCACCATTAAGTGCGCCAATAAACCTTTGGTGCACCTCGAACTACGACCCGCAACTTTATTATTTGGTATTTTCCATCCTACAAGGGTACGATTCCATGGTGTTTGTCCCGTCCGCAACGTCGTTTTCTCTTTATTATGTAAATAAATGCAAATATTATCAAATTCCTTTTTTTTTTGTACTGCAAATTGAAATTCCTAACAGTTGAATTTTCTAACAACATAGTGTTTTGCCTTAACTAACAAAAACGATTAAAAAAAACAATCGTTGCGGACGGGACAAAATACTATGGAATCGCCCATATCCAAAATATAATATACTACAGGTGTGGATCATGTTGGACAAGACGCAACAGCTGTTTCTGATGTATTCATGGTCGACAACACTCCTCCCATAGCTGGAACTATCTATATTGGTGGACTGCTAGCCAACAAATACTACGTATCAGCTAAGAGAATCAGCGTCCACTGGAGCGGGTTTGATGACCTCGAGAGCGGAGTAGACGAAGTGTGGGTAGCAGTTGGATCTCACCCAGACACTGCAGACGTCTTGCCTTTCAGGAAGTGTGAGCATCACTTCACAGAGATTGAGCCAAATGATAAGTTCATCGACGGTCATGAATATATAGTTCAACTTCAGGTTTGTAAACAGGAACATATTTTTAGCACTATAGTTTAAAATGACTGAAAATTCCATGGTTTCTTTCTGGTATTTCGTATTTTACTTTTGTAGTATTTTCTTGTAAATTGGATTTGTTGCATAAATAACCCCATTTGACATCTAGATACGTACCTAAATATGCGATATGAAACAAGACAGCATACTATGTAAGTTGTTTCTCAACTGATGGTTTTTGTACTAAATTTGGATTGTAAAATTATCACCGGATACATTTTGGAAGCAAAATTATTTGAGTTTATGAATCTTGTAAGTACACGTGTTTAACATGAATAAACTTTGATAAATGTTTAAAAGGAGATATTCTTCTAAAATTAAAATTCCCTATTTGAAATGTGTGTTACAAACTAGAGACAAATTTCGTACAAATTGGTATTTGTCTATAGGTGATGAATCGAGCTGGACTGATTCGAAGAGCGTCATCATCAGCGTTTGTTATAGATCGTTCGCCTCCAGAAACTGGCACTGTGAGAGACGGAAGCCACCTGCAAAAGGTACTACTGAATCTATATAAATAAGAGCATCTGTTGGGTTATTTCCCGTTCTAACCAGTAATCTACCACAAGTCCATAAAAAAGTTTGTTTAACGACACCACTGGTTATTAATCGGCGGTTATTGGATGTCAAACACAAATTTATATCGACACAGAGAAAACACGCTGCTGCCACATAGGCTACTCTTCTTCTTTTGTTTTAGGAGGAAATTGATTATCTTGAAGACGCAAGTGCTATACATTGCCATTGGTTTGGATTTAGGGATCCAAGTTCACAGATTAAATATTACCGTGCTGGACTGGGAACAAAGCCTTTCACAACAAATGTCATTCCGTCAACAAAAGTTGGTCTTATAAAAAGTATGTACATGTATGTAGAAATGACTAATAGACAGAATGTTGTAACATTCCTTGAACTCTGTAGATATAATTATGTATATGACCATGTCAGTGTTTTATCGTTTAGATTTCAAACAACACTTAGATGCGAGTGTTTAATGGCATTCATAACATGAAGCCCAAACAATTAAATAGTGATGCCACAGTGACTGTTTGGGCATGTTAGGCTAATCTTTCGCAAACACTTTGTATCATACCATCAGTGATTGTTAATAACAACACAGATAGTCGGTCATTTCTATTTCAATTATTGTCAATTATTAACCGTAATGCTAAAATACAGATAACCAGTTTTTAACCACGTCTCTTGTAAAATATAAATCAAAATTTGTAACTATTATAGTTTTATTCCTTGCATCTAGATATGACCTGGACAGGGATGTTCGTGCCAGGCTTAAAATATTACACGACGGTGGAAGCGTGTAACCATGCTGATCTGTGCTCCAGTGCATGTTCAGATGGAATAACCATCGACAAATCTCCGCCCATTGCAGGGCATGTGCAAGTAGGCCACGATAACACACACCAGAACTACATTGGACACAAGTAAGTCTCAAGTTAAATGTAACATTTCGCATATTTCTATCCTGAGAACTCCAGACAAGAGTTGTAACTTCCTATGACTCTTTTACAGCAGTGTAACTCCTACAAATAATAGTTGCCAATGTGATATTGTATTATCGGTTATACTTGTATGTGTCGTATGTCCGCAATTCATGCCATTGCAAAGAAAGACAAAATGTTATACTATTTATTTTAAAAGTACGTTATAATAATAGTATAACACAAAAGCTGAATATCTATATCCGGTTAAATAATAGTATACGTTTTATAAGATGAGCAGATATTTAAAATAGGTCAAATAACATCTTAAGTCTAGTGCAAAACATGAGTAATTTCTCAGCAACTTTCCACACCGTGTGTGCTGGACTTTAGTCAGAATAGCAACATATTTAATTATTTGACACAGTCATAGTGATGCCAAAAGTGGCCTCCACATTCTAACGTTAAAGTAATTACAACTTTATTTTCAGAAATATTCTGACTGGACGGTGGGTTGGTTTTGTCGATCCTGAAAGTGGAATGCAGCATTTCAAGTGGTGCGTTGGTGCACGTCCTGGGATGTGTAATGTAGTAACAATGACAGATGCTCACCTATCAGACTCGTTCATCAAAACAGGACTCGACTTACCTTTATCTACAACTCTCTTTCTCACTGTTTGGGGTTTCAATAATGCAGGATTGCAATCCAAGTCCACATCAAATGGATTTACTGTTGACATAACTATTCCAAGAATCGTTCAGACCCCGAGATTTGTGAATATAGGGCACGAACCGAATACCCAGTTTGACCCATCAGTCCTTAAACTGAAGTGGAATTTTGTAGATGATGAAAGTCCTATCCAAAGACATGTGATTTCTCTGTACACTCATCGTGAAAGTAACTCAGCTGTGGAGCTTATTGAACCTGGTAATGTCCAAGAAACAACCATCCTGTTTGACAAGCACAATCGTTTACGAAACGGAGATCATTACACTGCAGTAATAACAGCTTGCAATGCCGCAGGCTTGTGCTCATCAAGTTCTACCAAATCCATTTTAATTGACTCTACTCCACCACACATGGGAGGGTTTAAGAACACAATGACATGGCGATCTGTAAATAAAAATGGCCAAATCCTTGTAGAGCTGCACATAATATGGCAAGGATTTGTAGATCCTGAATCTGGACTTGATGGGTATGAAATGACAATTGGCAAAACCTATCACGGGCAGGACATTTCTCGTGGTGTAATTAAAATAAAACACAAACAAAATGTCACTGAGCAGAAATATTCATTTTTCACTGATCAGAAAATAACATCAGGAGACAGTTTAATTTTGAAAATATCTGGAATTAATAAGGTTGGTTTGGTCAGTAAATTTGCCAAATCCACAGTAATTGTCTTGAGTATGGGACCGCAAAACGATGATGGAATATTAGACATCCAGCGCCATTCGTGTAGAAGCCATTACTGCACAGATGATTGTACATGCTCCGTCATTGGAAAACGGTGTGAAAATGAAGATGCACATAGAACATGTAAACAAAGTAATTCCCCGAATCACCCTTCATATCTGGATATCAAAATAAATATATCAAGAATGAAACAGGACGCAATATTTACCTCGGTATCGTCAGCATGCATAACGGGTCTTTGGAACTTATCTGATCCTCGACATTTACAACAAGTCTTCAGATTTGAATGGAGTCTTGGCATTCAGTCTCAAAGACCTGGTTCCTGGTTTTTTGACGCGCGTAACACGTATATTTGGCATGACGTGAATCTACAACAATCTTTTACATTTTGTCTTCCGCATAACGTAACACTCGCAGCCAGTGAAGACTATTTCGTATTCGTTAGAGTTTGGTTCTCAGAAGACACGTATAAGGTATTCGAATCGAGCCCATTTCGTGTTGACATTACGCCTCCCAAAAGGGTTCGAGGGAAAGCAATCATCCAGGCAGATACGTCGTGCAGCACCAACAGAGATGTCTTTACAATGGATGACACTATACATATTTGCTGGGGAAATGTCTTTCGGGAACTATCAAGTAGAATCGATCACTATGATGTTTGGCTGGGGACATCTGCTGGAGGTATGCAATATACGAATATACATTTTAGTACTTTTGGTAGCACACCTGTCATAGGACTTGATACTCTCTTTTTGCTTCCTTACTCCAAACACCTGTATCATCGTTGCTTTGGCAGTGATTCGTGAGTGATACGCATTTGGCAATGTCAATATTTTGTCGACTGGATTCCCTACAATCGGAGTGTATATGTTTGTAAATAGACATAATGCTATGAACACCATTCATTTAGTTATATTAAATTGGAAATTTTATAAATGTGTCCTCCATAGTCGTTGTATGTATTAATGACTATAATTTAGTACATAAATCAAACGTAAATGATGTTCGTCTTAAATCTATTTACAGGAGATGACGCCATGAATATGACTGATGTTGGGTTGAGAACGAACATATCTGTACCACAAAATAATGTTAAACATGGGGTGAAGTATTATGCCACCGTTCGCGCTGTCAATGTTGTAGGATTGTACACACTTGCTAATGCAAATGGGTTCCTGATTGATGACACACCTCCGATACCAGGAGTTGTGTACAACATGGCTTCGTTCACAGACAGCATTGTCCAACACTCGTCAACTCTTGCGATTTCATGGCACGGATTTGTGGACAGCCATTCTGTCATTGCGAACTATGAAGTTGGAATGGGCTTAGTGTCTCAGCCAATGAACGAAAGTGACTTTAAAAAGATTGGGATAGTAAACAGATATGTGTTTATAGATCACGCCTTGTCCCATGCCAAGACATACCAAGCTGTAGTTAGAGCTCGAGACATGGCAGGCTGGGTTAGTGCTAGTGTTCAGTCTCCACCAGTTACCATTGACAAAACTGCACCAATAGGATTCAAGTGCTCAAATTATGAATTAGTTCCAAACATCTCGTACGCGTCTTTCAACAAACATACAGGACCAACTGCATACCAAGAAATATTTTCAAACGTTACTCTGAAACAGAACTATTATTACCGTATTAAAGTCAATGTTGACCATATAAGGGATATAGAAGAAACTTTGATGTTTACAATTGGTGACGTAACATTCACATCACGATTATTCGAAAATGCTGATGGCTCCGTCAGTGCTGAACATACTTACCTTGCTTCGACTGAAGGGAGCCGGTGGTTGTCCGTATTAATCCCTAATTCCGTAAGTATTCCAAATAATGTTGATGTGACGTTTGAAGTATGTACAGATATCCAAGAAAGAACGGATGCTGGAGCAATTTCTGTGACGCAAGTTACGCCATCGGTTCTGGAAGCATGTACGAGGGTGCTAGACTACGAAAGTGGCATACGAGACTATTTAATTGGTGTAGGAAGTACAGAAGGAGGATTCCAGATTGAACCTCTAAAGCTCGTCATTCCCAACAACCATCACCTGATCGACGTAGATGTTCCACATGGAACTCCTGTATACGTGACTCTCGTCGCAACGAATCAAGCCGGACTAAGTTCCTCGTTCACATCACTTCCATTGGTCATAGACTCATCACCACCCAATATCACCAGGACAAACACCAACATGCAATATGGCAATGAAACGCAAAGAGTGATCAAGGTCGTAACAACATTTGATGCAACAGATTTTGAGAATGGGGTTACCTACTGCATGTGCGCCATGGGTGAGAGTTTAAATTGTATCTCTTGTTTAGCAATGCAGTTAGTTATTCGTGACATTAGCGACACATCTAGTGTACATTCAATAAATACATGATATTTGATGAAACCTACAGACTTGATAGCATATGTCACAGCATTTGATGAAACATAATGGATGAGGAGAATAGATCCTTCGACCTCATACAACTTGGGCAGATTATATCACCATATCTGGATGTTGATCCAGTTAATGGTGACTACATGCTATTGTTTTGGTCATACATGTATATGCTTGAATGGTAACTTGTTTATCAAAATTAAATTATCTGCCTATGGATATATAACATATCCTTAACTAGTGTGTGTAAATTAAAATTCCATATCTATTTTATGCAAATAGGGTATGTGTTTTAAAATTCGTTTTGTCTATAACTGTATTTAAGTAATTATTTGTATTATATAATTGCAGGAAAAGAAGCTTATTCCACAGATTTGTCGAAATGGATTTTGTCCAAAGCCAAATACAAGTGTGAATTTACGGTTCCCAATACCACTGACGGCATGCAAATATTTGTGAACTTAAAGTGTGTCAACAGGGCACAGCTAACATCATATCAGACAGTAGGACCACTGCTAGTAATCTGGAGTTCCCCATCCTTAGACCAAGCAAAGATTACCTTGCTCTCTGGACACGTCAGTGCTACTCGAGATGTGACCTTTTCTTGGACAGAATTGCACAGTATCGACGGGTTTGAGATGTTTCAGTATCGTCTTGTGGCACTCAATGGCGTGGCATCGCCGTGGTACAACACGAGCTTCAATTATGCAACGATGCACTGGCCTCTCGTGGAAGATGGGAAATCGTATGAAATTCAGGTCCAGGCACGGAATTATAGACAGCTTGTCAGCAGCTCCATATCAAATGTGTTTAAATTTGACTCCAGGGTTCCACAACTTACAGGTGAAATATAGATTAAGATATGAGATGTGTGCATATAATGGCAGCCACATTAGGCATGCACACGGCCAGGACCACATCAACCCTACACCATCCCTTACACCCAAGACTCCTTTAAAAATATTTGGAAAAAAAAAACTCTATGAATTTCAATCCTATTCTTTTTCACAACTACCTTCATATAAGTTCACCCACCCTAATGACCAAATTATAGTTGATTTTCATTAGTTTTAAAACGAATTGATTTTAGTATCATAGATTTTCCTGCATTGACTATAATAATTTTTATTTGATACAGTGATAGTTATCAGCATTCAGATTGTCCTAAGATGCTACACGCTACTTGGGCTACGGAGTATTGTAAAATGTTGGAGGATAGGCAAGTGGAAGTGAGGACCCCACGTGTGAAATTAATAAATATATATACATGTATATAACTTACTCCGTCCCATTGTTCCACGGCCCTTGAACTACTTTGAAGCATACTTTTTGCAAAATTATATAATGTAACTATGATTTCAGGGCACGGGGCTAAACTGGATATCGTTGACGGGGTGCTGCATCTGGACTGGAAAAACGTCTTTGACACCTTCCATCTTAAACACTCATTTACCGTTAGTGTTGGATCACGTGATGGCTACACCGACGTCATACGTCAGCTGACAACAACATATAGCCATCTTGTTTCTCCTGTTGACATTACCAAGACAAACGGTTACCATGTCACTGTTAAGGCTACACTCGAAAACGAGGCTATCGTAATTTATTCAGAGTTTGTTAAATTTAACTAAGAAAGCAATGTAATTCACCAAGCGCACGGAAAGGAATACGATAGTGTACCATATATTACAACACTTGATTGCAATGAATGATATGATTTTAGTATATTATATCAAATTATATAATTAGTCTTCTGATTGCAACGATATGTAAACTAGACCTGCATCTCTCTCCAATTATTTATAATTTTGTTCTCTGCAATATAATTCCAATCTGTAAATTATCTTTTGTTATAAATGCTTGGATTGGTCCAAATGATATCACCTGACTTAAATTACAATGTTCATAGCTCCATAAATCTTAGTTTTGCACTATTTTTTTTACTTTAAACGTAAGTTTCAATTCGAAGTTGGGAATGTTCTCCTTTCAAAAACCGAAATGTGAGTATTATATCTCTGTCTAATCTTTATTCTTACAAATACGTCTGTCGTGCCACGTTGCTAAATCAAACAGCCACAAAAAGCACCTCCTGTTCCCGCCACTTCCGCAATTACAAGAGCGGTAAATACAGAACAAACACGCGACAAACAAGCCTTGCGTTCAATAGGGCGAGCATTCTGCTATCGAGACAAAACGTTTTGACACCAATGTTTGCATCTAACATTAAACGAATGTGATATATGATAGTATACGATCGGTACCAGTCCAGAGCGCTCGCCCTATTGAACGTAAGACTGTTTCATCTAACCTCGGTAACATTGAAAGCACTTTGTCGACATCAAATCTGTCATCGCATGGACTGGTTTGCACGCACTCAAGATTCAAAATTTGATAACTGTAATTTCAACATCGCAATCGGTAAATCCACCCAGTAAACACTTCATAACAATGGCACCCATTCACAAATTTGTAATTAAATAGGCATACACCAACAGCTTCACCACCCTCTGGGATTGAGAAGACGACCCGACTACGGTCATATCGTCATCTCAATCTCAGCGCCCTCTACAACATCCTTCGGATGGATGAAGGCGTAAAACCACATTACCCGCTTCACCACATGAACATTATACTATTTGAAATATTGTTTCAGGTGTCTTTATTATCGCTTACAATTATTAAAATAACTCTTTATACGTTATTTATTTATGTTGAATAATTAATGTTTCTAGATGGTATTGACATTTAATAAAAAAAATTATAAGAAATTGTATTAATGTATATTAGAATGTAAGTATATCATTCGGTTATTGACGAAAAAAAGCCTAACCACAGGAATGGGGATTTCCGTAATGCTTTATGAATTTTATGTTAATAAAATAGTACATAATTATAGCTGAAAAATAGAGTTCGATTATTTTTTCACATAACCTTCAAATAGTGACAAAGTTATATATTTGGAATTATAACAATGTATAATTGTTAACGTTCATGGAAGTGTGAACCGCTAAAACGGGTTTACTCACGATAGTGTGAACGGCTTCATTCTGTATGCTTCTATCAAGACGAGTTGTACGATAAACGATCTCAACCGGTCTCCGTAGTGCAGTGGTTAACGCTACGGACTTCAGGCTGCAGGTAGGTACTGGGTTCAAGTTAAAGTCCCATTCGTGGCATATGGGATTTTTAATCTCAGTATCGACTCCAAACCCAGAGTGAGTGCTCCGCAAGGCTCA
>JAULBR010125224.1:0-18883 GCA_032355825.1 Melanodrymia aurantiaca
AACTCACAACAGAGTTTTACCTATAAAATAATCATCATCCAATACTATAGGGGTAATTTATAATAGGTTTGTATTGGCCTATGTTGACTAGTTTGGGGTCTTCGATGTCAGAAAACCCGTATGATACATTGTTCTGTGGGAAAATGCATTTAAAAGATCCCTTGTTGCTTATCACATAGGAGAAGCATGTTTTCTCTCTTATACTAACGCCGATTGCTGTCATGGGTGGGCAGTCGAGGTAGCTGGACTAACACTAACTTCTGTCCTATAGACATGCAGCTGGATTATGGCAGACGTGCTTTAGCCTTAATTGGATATAAGTACGTAAATAAATTATAACTAACTAACTAAACATTGTGCCATGACTTTTAAGAATACTTGATTCCGATTAGTTAGTTAGCATAATTTAGCGGTATTAAATCCACGATAACATACCTGTAAATGTGATTTTCTGCGTGTACGAATACATAATGATGCGGTACTCTCGATTATTACCAGCAGTATTAAGACGATGAATGTCATGTACATGTATATAATTTATGGGATAATAACACTGTTTCGTTGTTAACTATTTAACACAAAATCAAATTTTGTTGTGTCAAGTCGTTAGTTAACAACGAAACAGTGTTATTATCTCTATTCTAATACTACACCTATTAGAACTATAATTATTATAAGAAATTTTATTGTATTTTTATTAAAGAAATCCCCAATTTAATCTTAAAAACCTAATTATCTATTCTCCTTTCATATCTTAGCAACATCTATTCAACGAGAACGCTGGTGCGGTTGTGTGACGTCATTGGTTGATAGAAGATCGAAAAGAAAACTGAAAAATATAAACAAAACTAATTATTAACAAAACAGAACAAATTTTTTAGAAAAGTACAAGACGCAAACAAACACAAAACAAGTCAGTCCATGTTTTATTGATTTATTTACTTTTGGTTCCTCATAACTTCCGTGTTAAATCGTTCAGGTAAATCGTTCGATTTAACACGAACATTAACCCGTGAAAAATAGGGTTATATGCAAGTTGTATTAGAATATTATGTTTTAAATATTTTTCTAACGTTAAAAATCGAGTTCGTTGTTATCCAAACGAAAGTTGGTTCAACAATGATCCTCCCACAAACGCAATTATCAATGGCCGATGATGGATTTTACTGACCATGTTTTGTATGTATTTGCATTAATAATAAACGCATTTCATTTGATCTTTAATTTGATTAAAATATTTTTATTTGTTAACCTAAAGTTATATAATTTGGACAACAAAAATAGTCCTTTTTTATTTAAAAAAATGTTTACCTTTTTTCTCTACGTTAAACGAAACTAAAGTTATCTACGAAAAACATACTACAAAAGTTGAGATGAGGACTATGTACATATATATACCCATTAAGCCTTGCAGTGCACTCACTCTGGATTGGAGTCGGTATTGGCATTAAAAATACCATATGCCACGAGTGGGATTCGAACCCAGTACCTACATGTCGTGAAGCATTAACCACTACACCACTGAGACGGGTATAAATGAACTAAAATTATGAATGACTAAATAGTGATTACTCAGTGGTTATCATGTGATGTGTATGTAAGTGATAATGCTAGAGATGACAATACATACTACATGTAACTGACAAAGATCACATCAGACCAGGAAGATAAGAAAATAACGATGACCTACATGTACATGTACATGTAATCCAAAACCGGATTGAAACTTCAGAAAGGAAAACACTGGTGAGAAGTATTTAATATTAACAACAAATCACTTAGCATTATAAAACTGGTTTTACTTTGTTTTTTAACACTCAGAGAATGAATGGAATGGATGTTTAACGACATTTATATAAATCTTTCTTTTGTTCGCATGTTTGTAGATAATAAAATTATGTAAACTTAACACCAGTCTTATGTTCAATAAAGTGAGCGTTCTGCTACCGAGAAAAAAAGTTTTTCCAACCGGTATTTGCATCTAATATTAAATACATGTGATATGATACATGTACATGTAGTACATGATTGGTACCAGCCACAACAAATCACTTAGCATTATAAAAATGGTTTTACTTTGTTTTTTTTACACTGAGAGACTGAATGAAATGGATATTTAACGACACCTCAGCACAAAAATAAATATCGGCTACAGTGTATTGGGTGTCAGAAAATGACAATTCAAAATATTTTTAATCTCTTCATGATTAAGCTATATAATATGAGAGAAGTAGTACAATGAATATTATATTATTTCAACAAACATACATGTGCATTATGTACATGTAGTATATACATGTATACTTATTTACAGAATCGGTAATATCATTAGAAGTCATTCCATGTATTTTGTGCTAAGGCCATACAAAATGAATTCAATGTTAAGGGTCCACACAAGTTTTGAAATGGATGCGAGTGCACTAAACAAAAAGTAAAATTTCAACACAAATAATACAATCAATGATGATATAAATATTTGTTTGCTGTAATTTGTACACCTCGCATAATTCATGACACATTAGCATACATGTATGTGCTATTGAATTTGATATGCATTCAATCAGTATTTGCATCTAATATTAAATACATGTGATATGATAGTACACGATTGGTACCAGTCACATAGTTCTAGAGCTCTCGCCTTACATGTAAGGCAGAAATCAATAAGTTAAAAAAAAAAAATTAAAACCAAAAGTCTTTGTCTAAAACCATCCACGTTTAAAAAAGAAACTTGACGTTTCGTCTGTACATGTATACTACAAACTTTTTCAAGAGCAATCAATAAGTTAACTTTAATATTTTTTTAGATTCTCTTAAAATATGAAGGGAATAATATGGCTCCCAGCACTCCTTGTCTTGATGTCTGCATTAGAGACTAAATCCTGCCTGCTATCCAAATACATTCTCAACTATCAGCATGGCCACCTTTACCCCGACTTCCAACATGACTTCACCTTGAGGACATCACCACCCGTACAAGCCGTCCATCTGGCTCTAGCGGGCCAAGGAATCATGCGAGTGAACTGGCTCAATCCCATACCTTTCAGCAAGGGTTCGTTCAAACCGCAGTGTGTCTACGGCAACGATTCCAAAACCGTACACATCCACGCGGTCGGTTCAGCCAGCACGTACCCGAGTGGAGATTTCGAGCTGACTCTGAACACGGCAAAACTGGATCTCGACAAGCTAGCGAACATGTACGAGACGGTTTATTACACGTGCGGCGATGACAACTACGGATGGAGCTATATAAAAAATTTTACTCTCCAAGCAGCCGAAATGGAAGAAAGCTGCAAAACAAATAAAGATTTGACCAGTGGTCGACTGATAGCACTGGTCGGAGACTTGGGTGTCACACATGGAGAACACACGATGGCGTCCATCAATAAAAGAGTGCAGTCGAAAGAGGTGCAGCTGCTGGTTCACGTGGGAGACATCAGCTATGCGAACAAGTTCGGTGGAAAGACTGGTAACAACAGCTACATATGGGCAGACTACATGAACCAGCTTGAGCCAATAGTTTCTCAGGTAAATTAGTATGTTGAACAGAAATTTTTACCAAGTTCAATTAACACTAGGGCTATGCGACCATTTTCGAAATGATCAATAAATTACTGGTATGTGTTTCTTAAATACTTTGTTAAAATGTATTCTGATTAAATCATCAACATAATTAACAGTTATCATCCACAACTTGATAATGTTCAATACAATTTTCAAACATTTGTTATATACTTTGTAGGAAATATTTTGGAAAAGAAGCGTTTAACCAAAATATGTTTGACTAAATACCATATGTCATCTTGTTAAAAAAATTTCATTTGTAAAATGTCAGGAGCGGCCTTAATATAGGCTGAAGGTTGTTGGCCAATTCCACCGCCAATAAAGACAGAATAAATATTGCTTAAAACAAATACCATATTAATAGCTAATATTCACTACATGTACATGGTTCATACAGAAATTTCACTCCTAAATTTATGGGCCTTTTAGGGACTTTTTAGGGCTAATGTATGTAAAAATTAGGGAAATTTTCATGTGAAAAATACCTTTATTTCTTTAACATTGACGATGTTTTACGAATAAATTGTTGATATCATTTGGTCAAGAAAAATATCTATCAATTTCATGGCTTATATGGCCCAATTTAGTGTCCTTTGTGAACTTGCCCACAAAATATAGGGCTTTTTAGGGATAGATCATCAAAATAGGGACTTCTTAGGGTAACCCTTCAAATTTAGGGCCTTTTCAAGCTTGTATGAACCATGAACTAGTCATAGTGATAGTGATAGTGCGAGATCGAATATTGATGATGAAAACTATTTTGTACAGGTTCCATACATGCTGTGTCCAGGGAATCACGAGAGCCAGTTCAAGTTTGCTGGATACCTCAACTGGTACACCATGCCAACAAACGAGAGTTCATCGACCTCACCCTTCTGGTTCTCGTACGACTACATGGGCATTCATTTCGTCTCCTTCTCAACGGAACACCCCTTCAATCAGAACTCCACGCAGTACGAGTGGATCGAACGGGACCTGACGCGAGCGAACGGCAACCGCGCTAAAGTTCCCTGGATAATGGTATTCGGACACCGCCCTCTGTACTGCTCCAGTCTCCTGTGCTCCGACCGGTGCGAGGTCGAAGCGCCGCTTTATCGGTCGTACTTGGAAGATCTGCTGTACGATCAGAAGGTGGACGTGGTGATGGCGGGTCACGATCATAGCTACGAGAGGTCATATCCTGTCTACAAGGAGAAGGTCACTCAGAAGGACTATGTCAACCCAAAGGCACCGATGTACATTGTCAATGGAGCAGCAGGTGAGTGAATTAAAGACCATCGCTCACCATTTTAGCGGGAAAATTGAGATCACCTGACAAAAAGCATGGAGCCAGCCACAAAAAAATGAATTTGTGTATAATCATTATAAACAGAAGCGAAACCACTGTAATTATTTATCTACATAATTGCATACAATTGTTATATGACTGGGGCATTTCATGGTATTTGTCATATCCTTCACGATTGTTTCCCTTTGTTATGAAATATAAAAAGGGGATATCCCCAAAGTGCCTTGCGATATCATAATTTATCAGCAAGAGTTGATAAAAGTATAAAATCCGAGCCTTGGCGAGGATTTTTATACTTTTATCAACTCGTGCTGATAAATTATGATATCACAAGACACTTGGGGGATATCCTCTATATATTCTCAAAGTTTTGCATTTCCGTTTCAGGAACAAACTGAGACAGCTCGTGATGCAGCTTCAGCAAATGGAGGTGGAGCGAGAAGAGTTGCTCTTACAGCAGCAGCAACAACAACAACAACAACCGCAGATGGCGAGACCTCGTTCTGACGGGAGCCGAGTGACCACCTCCTCTCCTTCTGTCATTAAGAGTTTCAGACAAAGTCCATCGAGTCCCATAAAACTCTTCACCGAGTCCACATCTCAAGATAAGGCTGTACCATTCATCCCTTCAAAACCTCTCAGTAATGGTATGAGGTAAGTATGTAAAGTTTTATCATCCATTACAGGCTTTTGTAGGATATATAGATGACATAATAATATGTGATATCTCTGAAGATACATGTTAAGAATCATCCTAATTAGACCAAATGATAATGAATGATACAAAGAATAAACCCCTTGTATCTTGTGATTGCAGGGGTCGCAAGTAGGCTATAAATATCCCTTTCATGATTTAAATCCTTTCATTTTATCTTTAGAAACATTAAACCATATTCAGAATAAATTATAATGTAGTTTTCTTCAAGGGATTCTGTTATGCTTTTTAGCAATTGTTTACTGGATTATCAATCAATGTTCGTGAGCTTATTTGTCTTTTACGGTAACTTTGGAAACTAATATGACTTTACATCTCCATTTGTTTTCTAGACCATTGCCTCCAAAGGTACAGAAGCCTAAGAAAAACTTCCGAATTGGACGACCCTTACCAAAGTGGGGAGAATCATTGCCTGAAGATGTGAGTAGAACACAGATTTTTGGTTTCATGAAATGATCTTGTTTTTAAAATGCCAGATGTCATCATCAATTAGACAGTGATTTGTGATCATGTTATAACTATTTTGTTACAAAGTCTCTTAGACTCGTTTTTTAAATATTATTTGTAACTTGTTTTAAAGATCTCTATAATTTGATTTCAGTTCATGGAGAGGTTGCGACTGTATCAGGAGGAGAGCAAACAGCATATGGCTGAGTTGAACGAGAAAACCCTGGGTGATATTCGAGACAGTATAGAGAAGAAACTAGCCGGACAACACAAACTCAGCAAACATGAGGAGCAGATGTATGATGCACTCAAAGGTAATCTCTCATTCACAGAGTGCTTAGTTTCAAGTCTTTATGTCTTGTGGAAATTGTAATCAATAAGCTCATGGTTTTCGGTCTCTGTTTACCAATGGTCTTGCAAAGACTACAGAAAGGTATGATTGGAATTTTCAGTCGACTTTGTGAAATGTGCAAATTTTATAATTATTATTTTCAATATTAACAAATTGTGCAAAACATTTCCCCAAAATCACTATCAACAAAACAATACAATAAATGAGGAACTAAAAATTCACATATTTTGGAGACATAAAACTTTTACAGGAAAAATCTAATTTTTAATTATGAAATAGATTTGGACCCAACATGCTATGTCATATGTACTGATAGAAAGCTTAATTTATCCAATTTTCTCCTTTTTGTCTCTTTGTTGTTTAGATGTGAGTCTGCCAGCCTTATTTATGCCTTTCAAGACTGGAACCGTTTTCAATCCCCGAGCTCACCAGTACTTCCACCCAACAGGTAACTTCATTGTTCCTTAAATTCTTAACCATATATTCTACAGTTTTAACCTAGCACTACACTGCGACAAGGATCGGGGGCGTAGTTCATCACAAAAGCATCTGCCTGAGGTTGGTGGATCGATCCTCCTCAGTGGACCTTTTGGGTTATTTCCCGTTCCAACCAGTATCCACAGATTTTACCAGACAAGATATTTTAATTTATATACGGATATATTTTTAAATAAGTCTCCACCATGCAGACCTATGTCCACAAAGTTTTGTACCTTGGTCTTGCAACTCTGGCTGTCAGTAATTCTGGTACGAAGATTTTCTTTCACATTTAACTGTTTGTGCATCTCAATATTTAGACATTTATACCTTTGTTTACTGGTATGTATTATTTTTTATAGGTTCAACAGAATTAAGACTAACACAACCTCCATCTATGTTCCAGTTACCGCCTCTACCTAAGAATAAAGTATCCTTGAAATATTGTTGACGCATTTTAATACTGTAAAAAATTAATGGGTAATATTCGCAAGTTGGTAATTTTTGTAGTTTTCTTTTTGTAATTTAACAGCAAAAATTTCATTCGCACGAATAATTGTTAGCAATAATAACCAATAAAATGACAGCAATGGTGTTTTTGCAATGCGAAAATTACATATCACAAGTTGGTAGTTTTTTTTAAATTGCTAAACTTTATAGCTCTGAATATTATCTGGTTTATAGTATTCTCTAAACAAATGAAATATCTTCAGGCAATCAAAAATAGCTTCTATTCTGTAAAAAACACTCAATGCATACTTTTTGTTTTAAATTGCAGCATGTCTTTTTCATATCAATGGTTATTGTATGCTTGAAACAATACATTCCCAGTTTACCTGAATTTAACTCTGGGATAATGTTGGTCATTTCTATCCTGTTCTGTTGCACAGCAAGCATTTGTTTCCTTCCTTAACCATTGAACAGAAATTATCTGTAGTCAACTTGTTTGAGCTGAGCAGCAATTTCAACACACGCAATACGAGCTGGCTTATGGAGCGGTACATACACCAACAACATCCGATTGCAGATTCGTTTGGTCGGATGTCTATAGGCCCGTTCGGACAGTCAACTCAGCCAGTCTCCAACTGTGTGACGCGAGAGACTTCTCGGACAAACTCCGCTATAGACCGACCTCAAAGTTATCCAGACCAAAATCTTCCTGAACAAGAAGTCGACTGTTAATTATTGTTGAGGATGTTAACAAATAATGTATGGACTTCTTCGTAATGGTATTCAAATCTTAATAATCTGAATGCAATATAATGTTTTAGTATGTTGGCAGTTCCAGCATGCTGCTAATGATTACATCAACCTTGCATTCAATAGGGCAAGCGCTTGGGATCGTACACTCGACCAGTGTTTGAATCTAACATTAAATGAATGTCATATGATAGTACACGATTGGTACCAGTCAAATTGGTCGCAAGTGAATGCAAGGAAGGCAAGTAATATTATCATATTCCTAACTGCAGTAGTTCAGCATACACAGTTAACATTTTACTCAGGAAAATGTTTAGATGCGACTTATTAAAACATTTTTCAACCAATTTGATGTGTGACGTCTGACCAATTTTTACGTTATTTTATTTTGAATAACCCAGCAGTTATGCAAGCTATGACATTGTTAATACACATGACTTTTAAAGGACAGAAGAACCTTATTGTTATTGCTGTGAATGTTTTTCGTTTGAGGTCCACCTATATCAACACTAAATTACCACAGTTGATTACTGCTTCATATGTTGTCGTGAAATGTAAAAAATACCAAGCAATCGTCATTGCCTGGAAAGAGGGAAGTGGTATTTGAGGAACTTTGTTCAGTACAATTGTCAACAACTTGATAATGTCATCTCCGGTACTCAGTAGGTCTGCATTATCCTGAACAGAGGAAGGATTGGTTTGAAACTTAGTGCAACCTTAAGTTTCCAAACAGAATATGATTCGTTTGGTCTGTGTGGAACACTATTACAGTTTCCTTTGGCACTTTGCTGAACCATGGAGGATTACCGTAAATACTTAAAAACAACCCGGAGCTCGAATAGTATGTGGGTCTTGAATAGTATTTGGGGGAACAGTGCATCTGAAAAAAATGTTTAGTTGTTTGTTATGTTTGCTTTGCATTTTAAACTCAAATTCATCCGTTTCCAACATTGAATAATGTCCGTTTTTGTTTTCAAATCAACTAACATGGCTGCTGCTTTTACATACGGACATGACGTCATAACATGGGTCCGTTTAAATAGGCAGAAGTACCAAACCGTTAAGATACCATTACATAATATGTATATGAATATTGGAACATAACAGTTTGCACTTGAAGCCCAACAATGTAGATGAATGTTGTAAGTTTTGATACACAAACATGTCTCAAATAATAGAATCTGGGTCTCTAACTGAACCTGGGTCAACCATGCATCTAAAAAAATAGAACACTCCGGGTTGTATTCAAGTGTTATACGGTACTTTGAGACTTGAAGGAACACGGTCGAGACTTTGTTAAAAATTGTTGTACTTTCGTAGATAGTACACGTATGTTAGTTTGGAGAAGTTGTACGATGTGCATTTTATTTCAATACTGTGATAGAAACATGAAGTGTGAATTTGTATGGGATAATTTGTGTGAGTTGTGAATTCATCGTAGAAAAATAACATTATATACATAATACATAATACATGTATATACATAATATATACATAACTTATTGAATTTATTTTCAACTTGGTGAAGAAATTTTGTTGTTGCTTTTTTAATGTTTTAATTTATTGTAAATCTGAAGTTAAAATCTCAGAACCTTGTGGGACACGATAAACATTGAAGGAACAATTTTTATACTTTTATCAAATCGTGCTGATAAATTCTCAAGACCTTGTGGGACACGATAAACATTGAAGGAACAAATTTTTTTTCTTGATCAAATCGTGCTGATAAATTCTGATTTCACAAAGACACTCTGTGAGTATCCTCTATATATCTCCTGCAACATGAGTTTTATTTAAATAGTAACCAGGTCTTACAAAGGACTTGGATAATATTTGGCTGTGAATCATTCAGTATATTCATTTTTTTCACTATGCTGAGTAAGTTTTCTTTTTTTAAATTATTTTTTTAAGGTAAAAAAAAACGTGTTGTATATTATTTAGAAATATTTAGATTTTATAGTTGATCAATTTTAAGTTTTAACATCCGATTTTTTTATGGGATTATTTTATGGGACAAAAACCAAAGCAACTTGTTTTAATATAAAACTATCTTTTCTATTTTTATATCTATTTAATGTTTTTATAATTATTTATGGTTTGATACTCGACATTACATTTGTACATTATTTAGTACAGTTGTGTTCATTATTTCATTTCTTGTAATATGTGACTGCTATAAGAACTGATACGATTTGTTACCAATAAACATATTAATTAAACTCGTGGTTTGTGTTCACATTTTGTCATTTGTCCAGTGTTTAACAAGGGAATTTTAGGCCTACGTGCACGTACATGTACTTTAGAAATTTTCTTATAATAATGTGGATTTTTTTTATTGTCATTGCATAGAAAAATGTACCAGTATTCTTAATGAGATTTTCTCAGTTACTCGTCAAGTATTTTTATATTACAGTGCTAAAATAGCCCCAAAAAAAGCTACCCGGTAGACACAAAAGCAATTCTACATTAGATTGCATCTGGGTAACAGGTAATGTGGTTTAGCGCCTTCATCCATCTGAAGGATGTTGTAGAGGGCGCTGAGATTGAGATGATGTCCCAACCAGTCGGGTCGTCTTCTCAATCCCAGAGGGGATTGCATCCCAGATTATATTAGTTGGGAATCGGGTCAATTTTCGTGTGTGATGTTCCTTCATTAAAAATGTTTTTATTGGCTAAAAAGTTGATCAACTCCAACCTGTTCCTGAAGCCATGTAAATCTGCTCCAATGACTAAAGTCACAAAAACAAAACATAAAACCTAAGAGGGTGCAAATATTTTTATTTTATTTTACAAAACTATCTATACATCGCTAGATATGATCAGTTTAAAAAATAACCCAAACCTGTATTTTTTAACAATTCTGGGTTTTCCACATTTTGTCGTATCAGCAGTGGAAAAATAAATACATGTAATGTCACCAAGATGAATGATGATTACTGATGAATGGTTATATGCTGCAGTATGCTATGAGGTATTCCAGATGATATATAATTATATATGCCTGTGAACATTGCTTAACAATGTCATATCATGTCTTAGAAATACAGTAAGCCTTGCAGTTGGTTGTGCTTCGATTTATCTGAATAGAAATGTTTGCAAACGTGTGTCGTATTTATTCCGTGATATGAAAAATATTGATGCAATCACCAAATTCGACATTAAGCCTCGCAATACTACATGATTTCATCTTGCTCCAGTTTGTATTCATTGGATCAGAAAAAAATTCTGCTTTTTACTCTACCAAAAATTTAAATCTTTTTAAACAATTGCTGAACTGTTTCAGTGGTTAAAAGAAACCATCTTTATATGTAACCGTTTCAAGTTTAAGATGAATGACACATGAGCATCTGTCAGACGTTTGAAAAGTCGAATAATCAATCCTCAGTGGACTCTCAATGCTATTTCTCATTCCAACCAGTGAACCATCACTGGTCCATCAAAAACTGGTGTGTGCTATCCTGTCTATTGGAAAGTAGTAATTTAAGAAAATGAACTTTACAGAGATGTTTATAACTGATTTGTATATACAGTCAAACCTGTCTTAAACAGCCACCTAAGGGAGTAACTAAAAGTGGCCTCTTAAGACAGGTGACTGCTTCATACAGGTCATAATGCACTAAAATTTATGATTTGGTGGAATATTATGGTGACCCTTTAAGACAGGCGGCTGCTCAATACAGGTGGTCGCTCAAGCAGGTTTGACTGTACCTTTATTCCTAACTTGCCAGATGCTTGCTTTTAGAAGCTGCTTATGCTTCTAACCCACCTGCCCACTACCTATTCAGATTCACAAACTGCACAACACAAAGAGCAAAATCTTACTGCAAATCACTTTGAATAAAACAAACTCGATCATTTACAAACTGTATGTTTGTGTAGACCGATACGTACAGATGTTAATGCATGGTTCACTAAAACCGGACCAGTTTGCGGTCCGGTGTAACAATTGGCACACATATTATGGATGATATAAATGCACACATCTTCATTCAGTCCGTCTTCATCAACACATGTGAGATCGTACAATTATGTCATGATGGTAGTATTAAATACACACACACACACACTCATAATCTGCATCACCAATATACAATATAAATTAGAGATATGTGTAGCGATATATTAAACTCATCACGCTTACAAAGGAGTCGGAATTGTTGATACAAAGAAGTTATATTGATTTTCGTTTTATTTAGTTATTTCAAATCCTGTACATACAGATGATGATGTCAATGATGTGACAATTTCCCCAAACCTTTATATATGTCTCAACAAAATGGGTAGACTATGTAGCAGGTGGTTTGTTATCTTGTTATCTAGACTATGTAACAATTACCACATATGCTACTCTTTTTATTACCAGTATGGGATCTTTTATATTTACAATCCAAGAAGGGATAGCATATACGTAATAGTTATACCCACAGTTTTCGAGCTGTATCGGTGAATATCCTACAGTTTTGGTATTGGGGCCTCCCAGGCGAAGCCGAGGTTTCCACGACCAAAACGGTAGGATATTCGCCGATACACCGAGTAACTGTGGGTATAACTGACTTATACATCCACTTTGTTATTATTCGCCTCTGAAAAGAGTAGGTGTATCGGTGAATACACCTACACTTTTAACAAAAGAAACCATGACAACGAGGCCGGAAGTCAGTGGGGTATAATAGTGTGATATACCAATCGTGCTGATTATTGATCATTGGATTGACAAAGAATAATCCTAGCAGTTCCAGTGGATCTACTACATGTAAGGATGGATCCTTCAACTTCATGTACCTCAGGCAGATGCTCTAATCAGTGTACTACTATATTCAGCTCCAACAACAGGACATGTTTTATTTCAACTGTGAACCCCATACTAATTTACAAGAACAAATATTATGTTTTGCATATTCAACCTTTACGGGACGGTACATAAATACCGATATTTTTTACAATCCGAACAATGTTACAATTGGGTTTCACCCCTTCCCTACACAATCAAACTGTGGACTGATGTTTTTACTTTAAAAGCATGGCTTTTAACCCATCCCCCGCTACCCCCCACCCACACCCAAACTCCCGAACAGCGTTCATATTTTAAAAGACATCATTAAAATTTATGCATGGTCCAGTGATATCTGTTTTGCTGTTTAACCCTTTATCTTCTTCTGCACAACAAATCCTCATCAACAATGTTTATGGGTTTAATATATACAAATTTCACTAATAACGCATTGACTATTAAATAGAATGTCTTGCATCTGCTACACATATTAATTGATAAAAAAAAAACCACTATCAATTATGAAACTATTTCTTAATCAAATTTATCAAAAACTAACAAAATTAATTCATGTAACACAAATTGATGTCATACAAATATTTACAAACACAAAAAAAGTGGTTTAACTTTTACAAAAGTTTTTTTTTACAACCTAAAAGATGTCAGAACAATTAAATCTTAATACCTTCTATACAAAATGGTTTACATCTTCCAAAGTCACAACATTCACCACATAGAGTATTCAGTTTTGCAGTCAATACCAAGAAAATAAATATGCAATATAAAAAACCAACAAAAAAATGTATCAAACCGTACAGCATACATTACAGTATATACTTGACAACTACGGTCTAACAATGAGGTCCAAATATGCACATAAAATTAAATAAAAAATATTGCAAAATGTTCTGTTTTGAGATATAAACAGACTGAACATGTATAAAACATTGGTTTGTTAATGTTACATCATCCTGCCACCCTTGCACACACGCAGGTGAATGACTGAATGCTATTTGTGGATGTTTAATGTTATAAAGCTATAGTCGGTAGTTTCACAAAGTATTCAAATAAGACATATTATGTGTAGAGTGAGAATAATAAGCAACATGAATATGCTTAAATACAGTCGCTGAGCAACTTCAGTAAAATACCATACAAGTAACAAACCATTTTCTTGAAGCACACAATTTGCACTAAAGGGTCATTCAAATATTACATAATTCTATCCGTGCAAATTGGTACAGCTACATGTACTGTACAGTGGTGGCCTCAACCAAACAGTCACCTAGGCTTTGGCAGATTGCCAAAACCTCCTAGGCAGATGACTGACAAGGGTCTAGATGAACATTTTTCTGGCTGGTTGACCCTCGGACTATACCTGGAGATATATCCAAAACTGACATCCATACCAGACCAGTAGCCAGGATTGTGAGGGCGTGTTGTTTAGGCTTATGGAGCCAGCGATGTTAATTACTGCCCGTGCCTTGGTAACTAACCATGCCTAGGCGACTGTTTGGTTGAGGCCACCACTGTACCTATCATTTCTTTCAAATGATCGTTTTACAGATTTGTGACGACAAAGTAATAGGTGTATCTGTCAGATAATGTCTAGAACTACATATACATTATCCACTGTCACAGTGGTACAAAGCATTTGTACAGAAAAATAGCCATTGGAATTGTTTTTAAATTGCGTTAGGGAATGCTGTTGACTACACACCCATACCCCTGCCTTGCGTTCAATAGGGCGAGCGTTCTGCTACCGAGACAAAACGTTTTGTCACCGGTATTGACACCTAACATTAAATGAATGTGATATGAAAGTACATGATCAGTACAAGTCAAATTGTTTGTGTCAGTAGAAAAATGCTTACCCTATTGAACGCAATGCCTATAATGCTGGGGCGGTATTTATCAAACAACTCAAGTTTTTCTTAAGTTTTGACTTAAGTTTCATTAAATTGAATAAGGTAAGACAACAACGAAAGCTTAAGTTTTTTGTAGAATTCTTAAGACAACTCAGGAGGAAACTTAAGACTTAAGTCAAAAACATATGTCTAGGGGTTGTTTCTCAGAACTGAAGACATAATCGTAGAGACTTAAGTTTTTTCTTAGACGTAAGTCTTTTTTCTGACTTAAGTCACTTGATAAATGCCGCCCCAGTTTAATATTTAATCATACCTCCACTCTTCCTCTCGTGAACAATGTACATGTGTAATATTTGAATGACCCCTAAGTACAAATAATAGTTTTAAAAATGCTTGCACCACACTGCTTGGTAAGATTGTGTGTAAAACATTGGTACAGACGATAAGAGCAACACGTAAAATACCTTCATTGATAATAATAAATATTAAAAATGTCTGCCGTAAAGTATTGCTTACAAAGTTAATGCTGTATGAGAAAATTGGTAGACTAAAAGTTGGAAGGGAAGCAACTCTTTATGCAAAATTGTAAGTCATTCCATCAAGATTTACTTCCAATGTATATAACACGCCATCCCAACAACAATTTAAGTCTGGCACTTATTGGCATGGTATACGCCACACAGGTAAACATCAGATGCTCATCAAGAATTTATGGAAGGTGGTATTTATACATAGTTGTGTCCATTATATACACGTACTTGTATATATAACTGAGACATTCATGTAACAAAAATTAATACACATGTATTATTAATTGAAGTTTGGAAGGCATGAGTACCCATTAATACATTAATACAGGAGATTGAGAAGTTATTGAGACAGAAATAGTGAAATACACTCGACTGTAGATGAAGTAGTAATAACAATATTAAACAAGCTTTCTCCATGGGTTTATGAGGAATATGCAGGCGTTCTGAGGTACTTAACAAAGGCCCCTTCCCAAAAGCAAATGGCATGGAAATTTCTCGCCCAAAAGAAATCCAAATTTGATGAACAAAATTTTTTTACTATTAAATTTTATAGCAAATTATGAATAAAATTGCACTCATTTTCCCATTCCCATCAGCCATGGAACGCAAGCAAAAAATCCTGAATAAATACCTGGGTATTCAAATTTGTAGTTTGCTATTAGTTATTAAACAGATTGGTATTTCTCTAACAATATTTTACCAGAACATGTATTATGTTTTGCATATTTTACCTACATCAGACTCAACTTTGAAAACATAGGCTAGAACATTTATTTTCATCAGTAGGCATATGAAGATTGGTTTTTGCTATAATATTTTAGTTAAAACATAGTACAAATTAATACAGCTACGTATCATTTATTTTAAATCATTGTTTTAGCTTTGTGAAATGAAAGTAATGGATGTATCTCTCAGAGCGAGCTGTACATAATAATAATAAATATAATAGACCAAATACACAGTACCATATACAGGTACCAACAAGAAAACTCAATAAGAGATGTGCTTTATTTAAAACAAATAACTGTTATCCATCACCTTTTAATTTACGATTAGTTGAGTGGTCATAGAGAAAAGAAAATTTCAGGATTGCTTGAAGCCTAAACACCACGACTGGTTCTCTTTAAAATTATGCTACAATATTATGTGAATAGAGGTTAATTTTAATCAAAAACAATTAGCAATGTATTCTTTTTTTTTCTCGTGAATCAAATTAAGACCAAAACACAATCTACAATTTGATTGTTAAGGTCATTTATAGTCAAACAAGCTATAGCGGGTACCATTATTATTATTATTATTATTATTATTATAACAATTACCTTTGTACTTGTTTGTAAAGGTTATTTTATGTTGCTCCCTTATATATATGTACATATTTTATGCAAATTTAGAACTGTATATAAAGGCCACCTACACATACAGGCCACTTTCTGTAACCTCATTACGGCAGGGCTGGATAAATCCCATGCCCAGCACTACTAGTTTGCTTCTGGGCTACTGCTATATAATGTGCAGTGGGCTACCAAAACTGGCCTTCCAAATAATTATATCAATATATAACAAACATTTCTGATGCTTTTTCAGCAACGTATGTTTTTACTAACTTTGTAGAAGTGTGGATATTTTGATCTTTTTGTTTGCACTTTTGGCTTTCCTGAAAGTGGTGTTGAGCTACCAAAGTGTTGATGTGAACTAGCAATAAAAAGTTTGGGTATTTTTTAACCCTGTGAGAGGCCTTTACAGACAGGCTTGCATACAAATATTTAATTTAAAAAAATCATTAACATTGGTATTTTTAATAACAGGAAAAAACAGGTTTGTTATTCTTTAACAAAAAACAACCTGAATTAAGGGGAAAATTTATCATTTTGGCATTAGTACATGTATACGAAACTCATCTGCTTGAGACACAGACAATAACCTATATGAATGGAAATAACAATGGAAATACAGAGTATCTGTCCCAAGTGAAATGGATGTTGTCACTCCCCAGCTTTAATGTGGTACTGACATCATTAATTTCACGAGGGACACATAATCCATTATTCCTGAATTTATTATCCATAGTCAATATTGAATATTTACTGAGAAATTGAAGACCGCTTGTATTCCTTCATATAAAGCCACAACTAAACCACTCAGTTTTCACATTTGAGACGTGACACAGGCATGAATCCAGAACATATTTTAGGAAGGGGACTGATTTAATACACAGAAGGGCAGAGCTAGTTTAGATAAGTGGGGTCAAATTATGTCATTGATTGACTTTTAAATCTTTCACAAGCATATTAATTCTACTTGCTAACCCTATGGTCATACAAACAAGAACACAAGAGTCAATATTCCATTAGGAATTATAACCATTCTATGTGGAATTTTAACGATTCCGTGAGGAATTTTAACCCATAGATGGAAATGCTATGATGGTAAAAATACTATTTCACACCAGGGTTTGTTAACCCCAATTCTATATACAAAATAGACTGTCACTTTACTTATGGATGCCATTTAGAGTGTAAAGCAATGACAGTTTTATTATTTGTGCGTTGACTATGTTCAATGACAGTGTACAGTATATGAATATCAATCATGCAATACCGGTATGTTACACATGGTTTAGCGAGTTATACACAAGGCACTGGAAGGTTAATGCCCTACTTGTAATAACAAATGTATGCATATTCATCTCATTGGTATTTAATAATAAAATTAATGATGATCGACTTAATAAACAAAACTGATCTAACACATAGTTCATTTGCAAAACACATCAAAATGCCATAACACCATGCATGTGGTAAAAAATATATACTGCTCAAAGTTCTGCTATTAACAATTTGATTCACATGTTTAAACATGATGGGATGGTGCCATTCTTTTCTATTTCAACCAGTCGTCCACTCCTGGTGCATCAAATCCTGTGGTATATACTGTCATGTCAGTGGGAAAGTGCTGCTAATCGAAAGAGTAACCTATTTGGTGGTACCAGGATATCACATACCACAGCCTTTGCTATACCAGTTGTAGACCACTGGTTGGAATGGGACAATCCCAATATTTCCAACGTACCTACTATTGAGGACAGATCTTTCGACCTTATAGTATACAGTATACCTCAGTATGGATAAAAGCCTTAAAATATTTGTTGTCAAAACACACAATTAAAATGATATATTCTAGAAAGACAATACATAATTAGTCTTGGTTTAATTTAAATATAACAGATAACGACACAGTGGGATTTGTTTGGGTTTTGATGGACAAAATGTTTTACTTCCAACAGTATATGAACTGTCTTGATGAAATTCAATATTATGTAACCCTGAGCATTGTTTTCTATTGTAAAATGGTCAGCGATGTAGGAATGTACAAGATGTTAAAGGTAAAGTCCCGAGTTGTAAAATAGGTGCCACCGTATGTGCACGTTTTATGCCATTTTTCTGACTAATAGAGCATTTCTTATTATTAAGATTACTATTTCCTTACATTTGCTTACGATATCAATATCAGGGCTCGAAATGGCCAGTCGCCAGGTCGCTAAATGCGACCAAAGTTCTGTTTGGGTGACTGAGATATTAAAAAAAAAGGTGAGTTAGTTGCCCAAAAAATATTATTTGGGCGACCTTTTTTTCTATAACAGGAGCCACTACATTTGTATACTAGCCTAC
>JAULBR010125335.1:0-18877 GCA_032355825.1 Melanodrymia aurantiaca
ATTTGTAGCAGTTTTAAGCACATATGTTAACATGGTGGGCTATGGGATTTTATTTGGTATATTGCACCCTATAAGGATCATTTTAAAAATAGAATTATTAAGTAGTTGTTCATACCAGTTATAATAATTATATTTCCATTATAAATTTGTAAGCTATATTTACAATGTGTCGACAACTAGATTCATTATCTTGAGACTTGTCACTATACCCATGTTTTGAGGAGCATTCATGTAAATATTATGGTAACATTTTTTAAGAACACCATAATACCTGTAGGTCCATTATTATCCAATACTTATTAGTTTTTGCTGTTGAAAATCCACTTTGTCCAAACCTGCATCCTCCCACAGAGAATCCTGCATTTTATTATAGTTGTTTTTTTCTTTCTAATTTTGCAGGATGCACCGGAGCCATATGGACTGGATGAAACGATTTCTCTACCAATCTACTACAGTAGTGCGCGGGACCACATCATTGCATGTCTTAACGTGCCTTGCGGTGGACACCAGAACCAGTGGCTGCTCTGTGGTGCAGCCTTGTTTCTAAAGAATGTGTAACTGTGACTTAGTGACTACCAATGCACTTAGAAATTGGAAAATCGACATTGACGGAACAAATATTTTCAGAGCTATAAGTTTACTTAAAAGCGTGTAAAATCAAGTTGTATACCGATATAGTGAATTAACATTTGTATGAAATATGTCATTTCCTACCTTATGGTGTAGGATGTAACATCCAAAATGACAGACAGTACTTCCTATAACAAACTACCCCTAATATAAAGGAAACTAATTTAGCCAGTCACTCCCTTAAAATCTGTTATAACCCATTTACTGTATTATAATTAATATAATATAAGTTTGTTATTTTTCTTTACGTATTATAATGTTAAGACTATAACAAATGTGAAGGCTGCAGAAGCTAAAGAAATCTTTATTGTAGAGACTTGTTATACATACTATTTACTTTTTGTTGTGCATATTAAGTTTTCTGAGTACAGAAAACATGAGTCATTTATATTATGAGTAATATTCAGTACATGTATGCATATTTGTTGTATGTCTCGGTTTTAATACATAAACCTTTTACTTAAAAAAACATATTTATTGGTAGTTATATAGTAAATTATGTCTGTAACTAACACTGATAAAGTTAATTAAAGGCTATAAAGAAGAATTTGCTTCGCTGTAGTGTAGAATATAGTATCAAAAATGGAGTCCAGTACTTCCTGCAATGGTGCACTTTACTATCCGTCCAAAAACACATTCCAAATCCGTCCAGCGATTCATTTTTCAGATCTTTTATGTTGTTTTTTTGTTCATTGAAAAATAAGACATTTGCAATAAGAAAATGAGTTGTGCATTAGATAAATCAATATTACACCACTCAAAACATTATTCTAAATATATTTATGATGAAATATCTATATATTTGTGAGAATGTGGCCCAAGTTGATTAATGTATATGTTTACTGTTATGTACTATTTAATAATTACAAGTTCTCCAGAAGTTGAAACATGACATTTATAAGCCTTATTGCATCTATAGTATTTAAACTGAAGCTTTTGCAGGTACTTGGTACTATCAAATACTTCATGGATTTTATTGTTTTTCAAAAATTATTGCATGGAATTTATCACAAAGTATTCAACATTTTGAAAGCAAAATCCACTATATTTGTTATAAGACTCCTTTTCTACTGTTGTATTTTATTTATTTTTACATGTATGTGAAATATGACACATGGATTCATTCATGGATACTATTGACTGTGATAACTACACTGATTAAAGGTGATATTGATCAGTATGTTGTTAATTATTGTTTGTTGTTCATTTACATCAATAACCATGCATACTAGTTTTGTGTTTACTATAAGCTCTAACAAGTTTGATCATGATGAAGTGAATCAAGTAGTGAAAACTTGTAACTGACCTTGCAATAAAATGTTTTCAATCAAACCAGAAACACTATTTTGGAACGTAAAGTGGGGTAGTGTTTCATTATATATGTAATAAGTGTGATTTATGAATAGAACAGGATAAATCTTTTATTTTAATGAACTAATAAAGCAAGGAATTGCTTTTTAATCTGCATGAATAACATTCATATTTCCATCAAATATACATTTTTATATTTAAAACATTTATCTTACTGGTTTATGTTTTAAAAGCCTTGGTACATGTACTAATTTAGTCAATTAAAACTTATTCAGATTGGAAGTACAGTATTATGTAGTGTTAAATAAATATTCTATTGGATATTAATTTAGCAAGAATGGACAGAAGTTTGTTTCATGAAAGAGAATAAAGTGCATGTTAGCACTGGCCAATTACTGATGATACAACTCCCAATAATGAAAATCATCAATGATAGAACACAAAATATTATGTCCAGTAAGATGCCATTTATTGAAATAATTATATATTTGATTACAAAAGAATACACAATGATGTTACCAGTCAATAATGCAAGAAATGTTGAAAATTGTATGATAAAAAAAACTGCTTTGGCAAAACTGTCTGAAATGTGTCTTCCCATCCGACAACCCACTTCTTTGCCACTGCCAGTCTAGACAACTATATTCATGATTTCCTGGGAAAATATAGGCTGTCGGGACATTAATCTTATATTTTGCTGGGTTATCACAAATACACATGTTAAATCTACAATTGCAAATTGTTTTTTTCTATTTTTTAGATTAACTTAAAATACTTTTGTTAATAAAATTAAAAATGTGTAGTAAAAATAAATTATAACATTGATTTGACCATCACCAAAGAATAGGATAGTACGAGATACATGTATTACTATTACTCGAGATGTTATTTTACTAATGTATAAGGTGATTATATATGAACCAAGGTAACAAGACATCAAGGCTATGGTTTAATATTGTACCTGAGGCGTGTTCAGTATGGCGAAATATCATATATAATTTAGTTGGTACCCATCGTGTTCTATTATATCGCATTCATTCAATATTTGGTGCAAAAACCAGTCTGGGGAGTACGAACACACCACTTAACTGGTCAACCATATACTGTAGCTAAAGAATATTCAAAGTCAGGGTGGAAAATTTATGTAGTCCATAACGAGTATTATTTTCGACATTTAAACTTGCTAATTTATTTACATTCTCATTTACATTAATTAGATCATTTTGGCACTGAATTGATTCAAGTTTTCTTACGACCGTATTTTCATGCACAAATTGTAATATGAAACAATAAAAATGGATACCGGTATTTTATGACCAGAATGATTCAACTAAGGTAATGCACTTGTCGTTTGTGTCTCGCTTTCACATCGGGGCTGTACTTAATAAAGGGTTTTAACTCCTCTGTCAGATTCACCTTTCTGCCATACGGAGCTGTACGTTGGTATGAATTGTCATTCAAACTGTCCATGTGTCGCAAACTGACCCGCACTTGCTCCAGTGGTGGGAGGTGTTCAAATGCTGTGTGGTATGGATCGGGACTGTTCATTGTCATACGCTGGTTACTATACGAATACTGGGTTGTGGTGCGTAACAATGGCGACATCGATAAAGTCGGACTAAACTTATCACCAGACACATTCAACGATGTCTTCTTCATCTTCTGTTGCTGTTTTTCTGTCCTCAGCTTGTGGACAACTGATCCTTTGCAGATTTTCTCCTTGTTGTACAGTCGTCTGTTACTCGCTGGCTCGGTCTGGTCGTGACGCACGTTCAGACTGCCTGTTTCGTGCAGTCCCTGTGTTTCGTTATACAGTTCTCCAGAATGACTTAACATGTGTCTGTCTAACAGGACCAGCTGTCTGGTCTGCGGTCGGCTTCTGGCCGAGCTGCGAGTAGACATCCGAGTGTTACATCTTGTTGGAGGGGTGGTCGAAGGTCTGCCAGAAGACGAACGTTTCCGTGTTGACATCATCTGCTGGTACTGGCTGTCCGTTTTCGAACCAAGCCACCCCTGTTGGGGAACTTTCGTATCTTTCTCCTCTTGAATTCCTTTGATGGCAATTGGCTCAAAATATACGTTGCCATGGTAACCTCTCCAGGCCTGCAAAAAAAAATAAGATGCTATAATGACATACGTCAAAATCAAACTCAATTCCTGCTCGATTGAAACTAAATGTTCCTTAAAGAAGTAATACATATCAATATTTCATAGGATCTCAATAGCTATTTACTGCATATTCATATAACATAGGCCTACAGAGGATATTAAACGAGCTACCCTGTATTATTAAGGTTAGGTCTCGAGGGATATAATTTTAATCAAATGAAAATTATTTCATAAGGGATTTAAACTTTATAAAACCTGGTAGTGAGATTAATATGAATTCTATTTATTACTCGACATTTCATTGTGGAATGCTTTTCAAAATATTTCAATGTAATGCTGAAAACAAAGAAGTAAAACAAAATTGAAAATACTAACTTTGAGGGGAGCCATAGGACATGGTTTATTCTGGTGAATGTGAAAATATTCTGGTACATGGACCCCGAACGGTTGTTCATTCACATCGATAAGAGGAACGCCCATGTTGTGACTGACGTCGTTTGTGCAACGCGTTGACATTAGAGACAATGCACGGCGGAAAATGGCTTCTCTTGATTCACATGCCCGGCTTGTGTCTCTGAAACGTATCAAATAGCATTCCCTGTAGAAACATTGTACAATACATGGTTATAAATAAATCGTATGTACCGGTATATATATATATTATATATATATAATAATGAAAAACATATTTATAAAGCAATGTACAGAATACACTTATTATATGGAAGAGGGTCTTGTAAGTTGGATAACCGTCTGATCCCTTTGTATAATGTGCAATAAAATATGTTTTCATAAACCTAATTACACATGAAATACATTTAGCAGGCCGTGGTATTATTTAGCCATTCATCCAGGCACAATATACCTATAGCTACCGTATTATACATACGTGAGGGTTAGTCGGAGAACACTGACTGTCAAAGGTCTACATGGACATTTTGTTGGCTAGACGACCAACCCTCTTACAGGGTTAAGAGGGTTGTTTAGTCAACAAAATGTCCATTTAGACCCTTGACAGTCCGTGTTCTCGGACTACCTGAGGGTCAGAAACAAAAAACTCATTATACCTGTACATGTACATTATGTAATTATAATAATAAAATACACAGGGCTGGGGTGGGGGGAGCTATGGCCTCTTTAACCCCCACCCCCGTATAATATTTTATTATCCATATAGGCAAAAATGTGTAGGGTATCATTTTTGCTAAATGACTATACTATCAATACAAAAATAAGAAAAAGCACACTGAAATTTTTTATTTTCCAAATTTGTTAGTGCTAAAACACAACTGCTTTTTGTGCATATATAAATTCACCAAAAAAGTCACCATTTATGATATAAAACTTTTCATAATTTATGTAATTTATAACATCTCTTGTTTATCATAAATAGAACACTATAAAACCTAAACACAATAAATCCTTTATTTAAATCAGATTCAAACAACATTTGCTAAATTTAATAATTTTAAGATGTTTTTTAATTGTCTTGTCAAGATCTATTAATAACAACTCTTTGATGTGAATAAAAAGATCATAGAATATTACGCCATAATTATAACACTATTATGCATTACTGTTGTGGAACCAGTTATATTTTAATCCCAGGATAAAAACAACTTACCTCTCACCATATTCCACACACAAATATTTCCACCTTATGATTATCTCAATTCAAAGAAACAGTAATCAGATATAAATACTTAGTCCAGACTGATTCCTAACCACAGTTTTACCACATGCTTGAACGAACTGAGTAATATTGGCATGAAATTGTCTATTTTGTTTAATCGAATCAACACTGCAATATTTACCTATTTAAATTTCTCAATTTACAACATGTATTTCTCTAGATAATCCTATATCAATAATTCTTTTGAATGTTATTTCCTAGAGAGTAAAGATTACCTGTATGCGGTACTGCGTGGTTGCTGGGTTATAATTGTTAAGCTCGTGTTACCGGATCGGCAGATAACAGTTCAATATATATATGTAGCTTATAGTGTGTGCATAGCTTAAAGGCAATAGCCACATATCCACATATCGGTTAACATCAAATGCTTAAGTTATTACACCTGCCCTGTCTTCTCCTTTCAGTCCAGTGACTAAAATTGATCACCCTCATTATATTACATCTATACAGGTAAGTATTTACAGGCAATCACCTCATTTGTAAAAAATATATTTCATTTCAATTAAATGTTGAAAAACATGACTTTAAGTTTATTCGAATAATTCATCCCGATCTGTGTTTACGGTGGGTACTGTTTAAACACTGTGATAAGTGGGAATAATAAAACAAAACTAAAGAAAAGGAGGAATGATAAAATAACAGGAGACGCCTGTGGAAAACAGGAGGTTTGACAGGTCTGAAAATACCATTCCAGGAAATATTTGCACAAGACAACTATTAATTGCTTTAACAAAAAGGTTATAAAATTATTACAGAAATTAACCAAATCAGTATCCTTAGAGAAACATAGCATATTATGGTAATTAATGAAGGAAAAGTGATATAGTGATTAAGTGAAAGTAAAGATACTGTAAAATCGGTTATATTTGTGCGATTTAGAAAAACTGATCCACTCCATGTAATTTTTGCAATGCAAACAACAAATTATTGTATTTTTTAATGGATATCACTACTAGTAAAATTGTTCACACGATTGTAGTTTTTACTGTAAAATTTTATTTACAAATGCTAAAATTACATGCACCCGAATAATACCCGTTTGACAATATTGAAGTAAAAAGACCACTTACCTGCCATTTTAAATGATAGAAAGAGAAAAACAAAGAAATGGACAGATATGTAGAGATATACATAGACTAAAATAGTGGAGATTTGTGTTGAGGTGTTTCTTGATATACCATACGTAACAGTTCAATAGTTTATTTCAGAGGGTTCTATACCTTTAAAACCAGTCATGTGTGAAATCAAATGTCACTCTATTCAGATTGGGAATAAAAGGCTCTGTCTCATATTTCAGCTTCACGGAACTCTTTATTTAATAGTGGCTTCAAACCGAATATTAATAATGGTTACAAAACAACAGTACATACTGAACTACTGTCATTATTGTGCCTGTGTTTGGTTGCTGTCTGATGGAACTAATCATGTGTACAGTGTACAAACACCACCAACATGTCATATAGCTTTCAATGAAGTTCTTTGTATCCGTGTAATATAAACTTCTATATTTGGATTGGAATACTTGCAAGACAGTATTGAAACCTAATAATAGAATTCATTCTATATCTTTCCTTTCTATAGCAATGATTACATATTGATCAATCTATTTATCAAGAAAAAACAAATCCTCTATTGTCGCAAGTATTTTAGTTTGGAAATACACTGTACATTATGTATCAACTGAGTCTAGGTTAATTCGTATTTGTAGAGTCTCTGCCAATACAAATACTCTTTAATATTTTTTATAGAAAAGACAAAAGTTTCAAATGCCATTTATTCTATAATACTTATATCTTACAACTAATAAACTTGATAGACTATGATGTTTTGTGAAATTAGCTTCAGATAAGAACACAAAAATATTACAAAATTCAAAACAATGTGATTTTTTAACAATTAACCTATTATGATCCAATGGATGCTATTTCTTTACATGTATTTTTAAGGCAAACATCGCATATATCCTCAAGCTCACTCCATCCTCCCTCACCAAGCATTACGTTATGAGAAAACTGTTGTAGAAGCACCATGAGGAATAAATGGATTTGCTCTATTCATGAATGGTTTTTTTCTCAACCTGGTATAATTTTCACACTGTTTAAACAATAGTGCTTTACAGATTTTTGTCCAAATACACTTGAAAGTATTGAATTGTGACCAGGTAAATTAGTTTACAGAAGAGTTGTCACTTGAAGAACAGAGTAAACATTCTTGAGAAATTTACTTTATCCTGTAATCAGCCTGGCACAAGGTAACTATAAAAATACCATAAATTATGTTGACTGATAAATGTTATTGCTATTATTTCCATAATGATTTAATAACCATAAATTAAATTAATCTTTACTTTAGTTAGCAGGTACAAAGAAATGCTGGTAATTGCCTTAATTTTCATTTAGGCCCTAACCCTGAAGAAAATCATTCATCAGAGATGTCAAACTACCGTATTTTACCTAATAAGTGCTCTGTAAAAAGAGCGTTAAAAACAGATATTTACAAAACATATACTTTTGAGATTCAACAATTGATACCCTAATGGTAATGTTTTATTATTTTTTTGTAAACTTTTGAATTAACATTTTTATTTTCCCATTGGACTGAATAATTTGATCATTTTAGTTTTTGACGATGGATTTTGATGCGTTGATGGTTCTATAAATAACCTGAATTTAAGCTAACTGCAAAAGTGTGACTGTTTTATAAAAGTGTGTGGGGTTTGGTGGGTCACTAAATACTGTAAAAAGGTAACTATAGATGAATCAATGACGTGTAATCGAACAAAAATATGTTAATAGTAACACTTGGAGTGCGAGAGAAAACATTTCATTCTGCCACATATACTATTCTTTTTATATCCACTTAACTACAGATATGACAGCACATACCACAGCCTCTGATTTACCAACTTATTGGAATGGGAGAAAAAACACAGCAGCAAAGGTGGATGCTTTATCACAGAACTAAAACTAACAAGCATCACAGTATAATACATATTACATGTTATGAATCATAATTTAAATGTGCACATAGACAAATGTTTAAAACTGACATTGTGCATATCATGATTTGCCTGCTGTTTTTCACTATTCTCGATTTGAAACAAACTTAAGTCACAATAACCTACCGTATGTGATATATAAATGGCATGATTCTAAATGGTCCTTGTGTTCAACATGTCACGAAGTTAAAGATATCTCATTCAAAAGGTTAATCACATCACTGAATACAATAGCACACACAACCGGAAATTACTCGGTCGGTTTGTTTTCATTATCTGCTTCGTGAATAACAAAATGTCAAAACATGTTTCCATGCAATTTCCCTGATATTGCTGATCCATCAATGAACAATTAATAACCTCTAACACACATTTTGTTCTATCTGCATAACTTCATTTTATCTTTATGCACACATTTGCTCACACACGAAGTATTTTCACATTATCTTGTTATTTCTGCTTTCGAAGGATGACAATACTAAAGAAAATTTAACATTTAAAATATATAGCTATAATGTTATCGAGTGTATTTTGTTAGGTGATGTAAACAAGTGATATTATTTAATTGTCAGCTAAGGTGTAATTACAACAGGGGTGGGGGTTATGTGAAGGGATTCGTACTCATCCTCCAATGCCAAACAGAAGCTCCCTTGTGGGTTCACGCTTCCATAAAATATATTCATTATTCTCCACATTGAAAAAAACTGCCTGTACTTTGTTACATACTACAGTGAGAGATACCATTTCAATCTTAATTTTAACAGACTATTCTAATACAACTAGCATTTAAAACTTATTTTTCATTGGTATTGGACGATTTATGTATGCTGTTATGGGCAATCAAAACCAGACAAAATGGACTGTGTAAATCAATAAACATGAACTATGATGATTTGTTTTGTTTTTGTTTGGTGGTTGCTGCTGTTACTCTTTCTTTTTTTCTATTTTGTTTAGTTTTTTCAATTTTGTATTATTATTGTGCAGTCTGATTGATTATGTCATATCTATGCTACATCTGTATTATAACAAGCGTTTTCGTTGAATGGATGTTGCTATGATAAGAAAGGAGAATAAATTTTTATTATTTTGAAGATTTCTTTAATTAAAATACAATAAAAGTACTTTTTGATACCCCTAACGTCTTTCATTTTTAACTATAATAATTTAACACTAAATATTATAGATCTATAGTCAATTAAAGACAAATAAAATTGATTTCTTACACTGAACATCAGAAACATCACTAAAATATAACTAGAAGACTAAATATTTAAAATTTCTGAAATGAAACCACATATTGTGAATAACGTTTCTAACTTCATGCATACCTTAAAGCCCGTTCTGTTTTTATGACCGGCAGTTGCCATTCTACAGACGAACACGAAGAGTGCCCACTTTCCATTTCTTTTTTTCTTATTCAGCAACTGCACAATATTTCCTCTCTTACTTCTTATGACATATGCATAAGAGATAAATCAATCTCAATGACAATTGCATGTTGAGACGGCATGAATAATGATTGCACTTAATCAAATCTCAACGGACATCTACCCATGATCCCATACACTGGAATCTGACATTAATGCACAGTTTATACCAACATTAGATTGATCCACATATAACATATATAAGTGTATATCGGAATATGCTAATAAAGTTTGGGAATCAATTATTAATGTGTCATTACCATGAAATTATATTTGTTCTGCTTTCATTCAGATCTTCAAAGACCCTCGCAACAGTTGTTCATTGTACAAAATGGAAATTTGCAGCGTTGGGTTAAATTGAAAGAACACAAAAAATATGTAAAGGAGCATAAAATGTGAAAGGTCTAAATGAGACAAATGGCCACGCGAGGCACAGTGTCCTGGTACCATGGTGAGAGACATACTACAACAAAAGGCGTTAAGAAAATGTAAATTGTGCTGTAAAATTACACGATTTTCTCTGTCAGTTGAATATTGAAGTGAATACGAATAACAACGTGTAGTTTGTCGTGCTGTTGCTTTATACTACATGTTATATGTACTGGTTGTACAATGCAGATACCCGGTATATATATTCTCAGATTATTAAGTGTCTGAGAAAACAATAAAGTGAATTCTCTATTTTGTACTGCAAGTCACCAGTTCAATGAGCTTAACGTTCTTGTTAATGTTAGCAGCCATGGCAAGAGTATTATATGTATTGAGAAGGAGTATTTTGTATTGTGGTGGAGTATTATGTATTGAGAAGGAGTATTTTGTATTGTGGTGGAGTATCTTGTATTGATATAGATTATTTTGCATTGGGATGGAGTATTCTGGCTTAGCATGGAGTACTTTGTATTTGAATGCAATATTATTTTGTATTGGGAAGACATGTGTTGTATTGGAAATGAGTATTTTATATCATGATGGAGTACTTTGTATTGAGGAGTATTTGATATTGTGAAGCGGTATTTTGTATTATAAGTTTGTATAACGATTGAGTATTTTTATTATTGAATTGAAGTACATGTATTTTATATTAAAATAGTGTATTTTGTATTAGGATACATGTAGTTTTTGGTTTTTAGAATGAATTTTTTGTATTGGGAAAGAGTATTTTGTATTGTAATGCAGTATTTTGTATTGGGATGAAGTATTTTATATTATGATCAAGTATTTTGTATTAGTATTGAGTATTTTGTATTAGGATGGGGTATTTTGTTTTGGTAAGGAGTATGTTTTATTGGGATAGTGTATTTTATATTTGATATGTGTTCCAGTGGTGTCGTTAAACAAACAAACTTTTATCCTAATTTCATTCAATCTGTGTAAGACATTAAATTATGTTGTCTATTTTTCACTTATAGATTGTCAAGAACAGAATGTTGAAGGTCCATAATCCATTACTATTGAACAAAAATGATAATGAAATTGAAAGAAACCAATCGAAATTATTTATTATTTACAAATCTGATCTATATAAATGGTTTTAATTTGAATTAAAACTATCTGCACATTAAGTGTATGGAATACCGTGTGAAAATTATGACATTTGTACAAAAATAATTGGTCAGGATAAGTGCTAAACCTATACATTTATGAAGCAATAATTAGAGGATTTACAGTATATCCGATTAGTGCCAGCATTTCTTTGTGTCTTTTTTCTAAAAAGTAAAAAATAATGACAGTTAACATTAACTAAGCTAAACTGGTATTAAAATTGGGAACAAAAAGAAGCTTTCTCTATTATGGTACTGTACACATTATCACAGATTCGATATCTTTTGTGGTACTATTAACCCACCTAGCTACAGTAACTAGGCCACCTATAACAAGTAAGCATGCAGTGGCAATAGTGTAAAACATGTTCTGTGACTCAGTCTATGCAATACATATGATATACCGGTTATCAACTCATATATTATCATTATTATAATTATTCATGTACTTAATAACTTACACTGCAGAACAGAAACATAATGAAATTACTAGTATGTGTATGTCCATCACACAATATATACATTCATACTTTTGTAAAACATGCAATACAGTTTTAAACTCTTGAAAAGATATTATATTTAAATTTTGTAATAAATAAATATTGTTGGGTAAAATATATTACCGGTAAAGCCGTTAGTGTTACCTCAAACCATTTTAAAAATATTTACTATCTAGTAATATTTCTTAAATTTATAAAGTTACTCTTAAATTGCTGTTTGAATATACTGAAGATCAGCGTGTATCTGAACTAGTTTGCTTAGAATACAGGTGAGTTATAATAAACTTAAAACTCACTCAAGCGTAATCGATTTTCAATTTAGAAGGAAAAAACATTTATGTGCACAAGTGTGTTCTTGTCAAGCACTGGTTCGAAGTCAATGTAATACATAGAATTATCAGCAATTTTTCAATTGCAACTGGGCTTGTAGTGCATTAGGGTACCGGGGTACTTAAATTCACCATCACCAACTTTTAATCTACTTTGACAAACTTATTTTTTTTAATTTGAAAAACGACTTTTATAAAGTTCCGTGAAGTTAAACTATTATAGACATTAAAGTTCTTGTTGCATATTTGTGACACACATACCACAGACTATTAGGATTAATAATTAAGGTGTATTCAAGTCCATAATCACATAAATCCAAACGTTAAATACATGTGTATGACGTTTATGTACTCAGGTTTAAACAACATACAAAGTTTAGTTACGTGTACAACACAAAACTCCACTGAAAACTTGAATATAATTCAGTAGCCAAACTTGAGATATATATTATATATATAGAGTATTATACATTGTAAGTCTCACATACTCTGTTATTATCGATGATGGAGAAGTTACATTCACTACTCTGAAATAAATGTCAAATAATTGATCATCACATCATCATCATCATTATCATACATGTATAATACAGTACACGTACATGTATGGTAGGACAGAAAGTAAAACATGCAAAAATTGTATCAAAATTGTTAGATAAAACCTTTCCCTTAATCCACAATGACATGACTGGTCTATCAAAAGCCATGGTGTGTGCCATCCTATCAGTGGGAAAGTGCACATACTGAAGAAGAGTAGCCTACATGTTTCCTATGTGACCAAGTGTCGATATAACCATGCTTTTGACATCCAATAACCACTGATAACTAATCAATGTGTTCCAGTGGTGTCATTAAACAAACAAATTTTGATCCACAATGTTGACAGACCCTAGGATCCTGGTATCTGCAAACTCAGTACAACCTTCTATTTTATGTCTCATTGGACGATTCCTCTGTTAAAAATGGTCCCATGGACAATAATTAATGCAATAGTAAAAATGAATTAACATAAGATATCTGGTAAACAGGATTAATATAAATCCAGTTGTAGTGTGTCCACCTTACCTGGTTTATAATTTTATAATTCCAGTCATGCATGAAACATGATATGCATTATCCTTGCCTTGGGATATAAACAGATTCCTTGCTGCTATAATTATAGTCAATAATTAACATTTAGATGTATGTATTTATTAATGCTAAAATTTAAATGTATACTCAAAACAGTTTTATAAATATATATTAATGATCCCTACCTTGATGGAATATTTCTCATATCACTAGAAGAGTCAACAAGAAAACTTGCTGGTGTGTTAGGAATGCCTCTCCTTCCACCCTTCAAATCTGAAATGACGCTGAATGCTTTGCGGTCTGGGTCTGGGTCTGGTGTCAAACCAAGAGTTTCTGACTCTCCTTGCAATGACACCAGTTCTTCCTCCTCATCAATGTTGGACAAATTTCCCATTTCCTGTTTCCTCAGATCTCCAATCTCATCCATGCCATCCATTCCATCCATACCATCCATCACATATCTGTTGGCAACTAACGTAAATAAATCTTCAGAATCAGTGTCCAATAACGTATTAAAATTTCTTCCAGAGATATCGGTCTCCATTTTATCTTCATATACATCCATATCGTCTTCTGAATCAGAGTAATCATCTTTGAGTAAATCAAATATTGGATCTTCACGAGACGAGTTAGATGAATTACTTCCGTTTAATATATCTCCTTCAGATTCTATCATTTCAAGATCTAGCTCTCTATCTCTATAAACTGTTTCACACAAATATTCTTTGTTTGTAACTTGGCGTTTACTCTGAGCGACCGGTTCTTCAGTCTCCGTCCACAAACCATCTTTCCTGTCTGATTGAAACAGATTAAAGTTATCATCTGTATCAGGAGTGTAGTCCACATTGGAAGTATCTTCAGTGCATGGCTTGCTGGTATTTTGCTGCAGTCTTGCAGGAGGCTTGCATTCAAATCCCACGGACACACTGGAGTTATCTACTGCCATGTCCATAGTTAAGTCACTTGCACTTGATTTGACAATATTCATGGAAGCATTTGATCATTTTGTGTATCTGCAAAAGAAAAGTAACAAAAACAAATGCACGTTGTAAGGTTAATAGCCAAGATATTAGATGCAAAACAAAACAAAATATGACAGCTCTTCAGGATATAACTCATGGTTATAGCTACTTGATTAGTTTCTTTAATGAGGCAAACAATTTATAACCAAGTTCAGGCCTGTAGACAACAGAGGTAGGGGGTGGGTGGGGTGGGAAGGTTGCTGCAAGGCCACTCCATGGTACAAATAGTAAAACAACCACTCTTCTAACAACATTATAAATTTTCGCTATTGATATGGTAAGGAAACACATTTTGAGTTGGGTTTTTTATCTAGAAGATCAATAACAACACCAAAATATGAGCATTTCCCCAGTTGTACTTTCATATTTTATAACATTATAATTGAATAAATTCAAAGCATTAGAAACAGTTATTCTTATGCTAAATTTTAAATACAATGGCATAAAAGTGCCCCAGTCTTTTGTGATGTTTTGCCAAACTAAGATCCATTTTTCTCGTCCATGTATTTGCTTGTGTGTGTCAGTAACTTGTCAGTATAGACAATGAATTTTTTTAATCAATCATTATTTACTAGAGTGAATTTGTTTTGTATTTTGTAACAAACAGTGCTGGATTAGACAATGTTTTTGAAGTGTTACAAATCAAGTAGGAACTATTTATAATCAATGCTGTCTGCACAACTTTCTGGCTTAGATATAGATTTTGACTTTCTTGGCAAGATACAAGTTGGACTATACCAGTGATTGTGTAACACAATGTACATGGACTGAAAAACATCACTAATTTCAGTAAATCTGAACTGTGTGTCAGTTATGTCAGCCATCATGAGAATATTCAAACTTGAAAAATAAAACTTGCATTTGAAAATGTATTGTATAATACTATTATTAATGCCTACCGGTATAATGTATTTTACTCACTTAGTGTTATCACAATCCTAATCCTGTTATCGAGCAGAGTTTATAATTAAAGCAATTACAGGTTGATCCAATCTCTCTTCTCAATAAAAGAAAACTTTCTTTATCATTAATAAATAAAAAACATAAGTGAAAATTCTGATAATGAGAGTGCTCAAAGAATGTAGTTCAAAACAAACATACCAATAGTTAAGGCCAATTCAATTTAATTTGATTGATGGATTTATATATAGAAAAAACTATTGCAAAAAAGCAGGTGGGTTGAAAGAAATAAAACGAAGTTAGTCCGTTAGGAGTATTTATTACTCTATTAGGAATATTGCACAAATAAAAAGACATTTTGGCCATAAATTTTTTTTAAATGTCTGAATATTTTATATAATATAAAACACATCCTGACATTGGGCTTGTATGGCAATGTGTCTTACAAAACAATATCTGGATCTTTCAACTCTTCTCACCTTATATTTAATTCTGAACACTCATGTACCATATATCAAATAAATTATCATGCTGCAAAATCAATTCAGTACTCTTTTGTTTATTCAAGAAAAAAATAAAGAAGATAATTCATCATAATATAATTATTTGACCATGACAACTAATGAAAAGCAAAAAGAAACACAAATCTCAATGTTAGTCCTAATAAATTGATTTGAAATTTAGGTTTGAACTAGGCATAACTATGGTAGCGTATTATAAAGTGGATTGGCCTGAGAGACGGTGAACAATGCATGTGAGTACAAACTGGTCGACTTTGCCGCACTTCAAAGTGTTGTAGGTCTACTTGTCACGGGAGAGTTGACCGTAAATAGATCTCAAGTGTCACTTGTCTGATCTGTCAACTTTCCACATTATATTTATCAGACACCAATTTATTTAAAGTACGGTACTACAGATCAATACATTAGCACTGAAAGCAATAGCAAATATGTGTAGTAGAGAATGTGTGGCAATAGGTATTTCCATAATAGCTTGTGTGTACGTTATTCAGACGACAAACCAGATTTAAAAACATAAATCATACAACTATAACAAATAACAAATTATTTCACCCAGGACATAAACTCATTTGGGGAACAGGGCATAGCTCAGTGCAAGAGCGTCCACCTGAGGATAGGTCGACGGATCGATCCTCCTTGGTGAACCCATTAGGTTATTTCCAATTCCAACCAGTGATCCACGACTGGTCCATTAAAGAATGTGGTGTGTGCTATCCTGTCTGTGGGAAAGCATACATAAAAGAACCCTTGCTGTTATTCGAAGAAGAGTACGCTAAGTGGCGGCAGCGGGTTTCCTCTGTGACGAAGTATCATTATAACTGCACATTTGATATCCAAGAACTGCTGAATAATTATAATCAAAGTGTTTTTAAACAAACAAACTTTATCTTTATCTTTTAAAGTCATTTATTATCCCAGAGAAAATGCTGGCCAGCTCGGCCTTGATTGTCTGCACAGGAGAGAAGTGAATGTTAGTATGAGAGAGAAGGAAACTCACTCACTGCCATCACACATTGTGGGTACTTTTACTCGATAATAAAATTATACACTTTCTCACAGACAGAAGTGAATGTTAGTATGAGAGAGGAAATCTGTTACTCCTATTTGATATGTAGCAACGGATTATCCTATGCACTTTCCACAGACGGTACAACACAAACCACAGGATTTGTTATACCAATTATCGACTATTAGTCGGTGTAAGTAGTCGTACACTTCCCCATTCAGCTTTGCAGAGCACACATTCTGGATTAGAGCAGGAACTGCAATTATAAATCCAAAGTCTTGATTTGGATTTGGACACAGTACTAGCCCTAAACCCGATGCGTTAATGAATACACCCAAGATTACATCAAACTTGAAGTATATTATACCAGCCCAAGGTGGTACATAAACAAATCTTATTACATAATAAAGTATTTCATAATAATTGTAAAATTTCACTGGACTGTGACTAGTCATGCTGTACTGGTTTACTCTCAATGATAATACAGGTGTAGTTTGTAGTGTTTGACATAAACTACACATACATAGAGAATATATACAACACAAATACCAATTATATTTCATTTATCTCACACTGAATGGTACCAAATATATCTAATGAGCAATATGAGTTGCAAGACAAACAATATAGTATTATATTTTTTACGAACCCCCCAAAAAACATTTAAACAAAATTTCTATTTATGAATAGTTACAAATATAATATTCTAAGGAAAGCGACTATAGGTGTTGCATGACATCAAGCAATATACTATGTTATGCTTAAATCCATTCAAAACTACTGACGTCATGGAGTAGACTCTATAGAGAAGCGATAAATAACAAGTGATTTTTTTAGCAAACAACACTGTTCTCACACACAGGTGTTATAAATGTTTGTGTTGTACATTATAAATTTGGATGTGCCAATTTACAAACATACTATACAGAATGAGTCGGTTAAACTCATTCTATATAGTATATTTCCACAGACTACAGCTCATAGTTAGTAAAATAGAAAATGTTAAAATCAGTAGGCTCAATTTCTCAGGCACAACCATTACAGGAGGTGTAAGACTCATGATTAGAAATGTTATTATTTATTCTAAGTAGAATGATTATTTATGTAACTGCCATTGAGCATCCACCTGAAGTGAGATGTCATTGAATACTACACACAATATAAACTTGTCAGTTTTCCTCCAATTTCACCGGCCTCTGTAGTATCGGGTTTAAGACTGACAGGAACTGAGTTTGAATCCCATTCTTGGCATATGGGATGTTTACTCTCAGTACCAGTTCCAACACCGAAATTAGTGTTATTATGATAGAGGAAACTTGCTAATACTCCTATTTGATAAGTAGCAAGGGATTTTTTATATGCACTTTTCCACAGACAGGACTCTACATACCATGGCCTTTGTTAAGCCAGTTGTGGACACTAGTCAGTGTAAGAGGAAGTACAACTATCCATTGAGCCCTGCAAAGCACTCACAAATCCCAAATGTTTTATTTATCTTTTCGTTAATTTTTAAAATTTTGAAAAATGGCCCTTATAATTTCTATATTGGGCTCACCATTTCAGATATCACTTAATTATCACTCTATTTACAAATTCTAGATCCAGCCCTGAAACTGAATCTATATTATAGGAACTAAAAAATCGCAGGGTTAGTGTTAAAACAAAGACATTCCAACTATGAATAGCAAAATCATGTTTGATACCCCATACATACAATGTATTTTAGTTCTAGTGTAGTAGTGTTGACACCACTCTCATAGAAGATTCATGGTTCAAATCAACTAGGTTGGGTTGGGTCATTTTTGGTGTGCTTCCATCA
>JAULBR010125446.1:0-18876 GCA_032355825.1 Melanodrymia aurantiaca
AACTTGCATGGCGTTGTCATAGACGTACAGACTAGATTAACTAGGTGCAACTTGCATGGCGTTGTCATAGACGTACAGACTAGATTAACTAGGTGCAACTTGCATGGCGTTGTCATAGACGTACATACTAGATTAACTAGGTGCAACTTGCATGGCGTTGTCATAGACGTACAGACTATATTAACTAGGTGCAACTTGCATGGCGTTGTCATAGACGTACAGACGAGACTAACTAGGTGCAACTTGCATGACGTTGTCATGCACGTACAGACTAGATTAACTAGGTGCAACTTGCATGGCGTTGTCATGCACGTACAGACGAGACTAACTAGGTGAAAATTGCATGGCGTTGTCACGGACGTAAAGTCGAGACTAACTAGGTGCAACTTGCGTGGCGTTGTCACGGACGTAAAGTCGAGACTAATTAGGTGAAAATTGCATGGCGTTGTTACGGACGTACAGACGAGACTAACTAGTTGCAACTTGCATGGCGTTGTCATGCACATAGAGTCGATACTAGATGCAATTTGCACGGCGTTGTCACGGACGTAGAGTCGAAACTATAGATGCAACTTGCATGGCATAGTCATGGACGTAAAACCAAAACTAAACTAAATACAACTTGCATGGCGTTGTCATGGACATAGAGTCGATACTAGATGCAATTTGCACGGCGTTGTCATTGGCGTAGAGTTGAAACTCTAAGTAGATGCAACTTGCATGGCGTTGTCATGCTGATGCATGCGTCTAAGAGTCAAGACTAACTAAATGTAACTTGCATGGCATTTTCGTGAACTTGAATCTGGAAAAAAATGTTGAGCCTAAAATCTAAAGTATTATAACCACATAGCCTGCGCGCCCAAATCCCGTTATAATAATATTCACATCTATTGAAACTTTTACACTTACCCCTAGTTTCATCTTAGCCCAGTGATCTGTCGGTCCTTTCGCCAAACTGATAGGATCATGCCGAGACCAATATGACATCCTAAAACAAACATCGCGAGTTACACGTATTATGTCAATAGATATTACACACAAACAGCCTATCCTCCACATGCATTCTGTCTGTCTTTATTGTGTGCAGAAAGGTGTCCCGACACGTAATAATAAGCACGAATAGTGATCGGTTAGTTATACATCGACTTTACCGACCGAGATAGGTTAATATATTTAGTGGATCACCAATTTAAACCAATGCTTGTTCACGTTGTTCACGACACCCTTCCCACCCCCTGTGTGTGCCCCGTCATTACAGACAGACAGACAACAACTGAATGTCGAGTCGTTCTGTATACAAGGTCACCAATGCACGTACTGTTTTATTATATATCTGACGTCAAATGTCTCAAATTGCCCATCAAACCTATCCCGAAACGTGTTCAGGATGGCGCGGCCTCGAGAAAATTTTGATTGGTACCCATCGTGTTCTATCATATCACAATCATTTAATATTTGCTGCAAAAAACCAGTCTAGCGATTATTCTCGATATATTTGTTCTCTGTACACGGCGGCGCTGTTGTTCACGGCGGCTCGTGAACAGACATGCAATTAAGACAAATTGGATGCACTGCGAGTCACATTTCATGCATGAAGTCTGATCAGAGAATTATCGTGGACTCTTATAGTAGTCGTGCACCCGGCGTGAATTGTCCAGCTATATCGGCAGCTTTACTTTATGTCGGTTCGCGGCCATTCGACATGGCCAGAGGACCGTCTTTGTGAACGAGACATATAATCCATGGATTATGTTCCAGGTGAAATGGCAGATAAGCTAAAAGTGTGCTGAATTAGTCAGTAGATTATTGGTTTGTTGACGCTAAAGCGAGATGTGTTTATCATGAGCCGATCATTTACCAAACCAACGCGCTATCGGCGTCGATAAGCACGCCAGATGGTATTTAACTCGTATCTTTATACAAGGCGGAGTACAAGGAAAGTTTTAGAAACACAGTAATAACATGCACTTGTGTATTAATAGTAAATAATATAAACGACAAAACATTGACATGGTCGAAATGTGTATCTCTACACAAGGCAGAGTCGAAGGGAAATTGCGACATACTATAGAGATGCCAAAGCAGTGATGATACAAACGATGAGAGTATCTTGCTTCACCGTTGGCACAGCCATATTGTTTGTTCGCTGTCTTTATAGAAATGATAAAAAAAAACCTAGTAAAACATGTCAATGAAAGGTATTGCATCAGGCATTATCGGTGTCAATGATGCGTCATATCGTGAATAGCCTTTGAATGTCTACCATAGAAATTGTAATTAGTTTTACACTTTTGGTTACCCTTCACAAAGGAAAGAATGTAACTGATAAATTGAAAAAAGTAAATTATAGCCGAGCTATGACACTTATAACAATACTTAATAACTGTACAACAATTTGACGTCTCCAACATCAGGAAAGTCTCAGGGCTGCAATGTGCGGCCCACAAACTCGATATCGACTTTATGTCACGCCATATTTTGACGGCGAGACACACACTGCTAGGTAGATACCATACGATAATGACCGGTTCTCTGGGCAAATTGCAAACAAATTCCTTCTATTGATTAAAATGTCATCGTGAGCGTTTTGAATATCTGATATTGAAAACATCTTCAATTAATCGAAAACCAATATCTGGAAGTTTCGTTGTTATAGGGCACGACAGTTTCGATCCGACAAGAGATTTTCTCAGAGAACCGATGATGATGATGATGATGATCATCATCATCATCATCATCATCGTATGGTGTCTTCCTAGCATTAAAACTACCAGACGCGAATGGTGCATACATGTACTCATCGTAGACATAGACAGCGGGCAAACACTATGTATGTGCTTACGATGGATGGCACCGGTGGAGCAGGATACGCTCACCATTCGCGAACACCTGGCATCATCATTGCTTTGGCAGTGATTCATAAGTACATGACATCCAGAGTTTGTCATAGCTTCCCATCGACTATGCTTTGTGCCGAGATACGCATTTAGCCATGTCAATGTTTTGTCGTATAGATTCAATGATCGACGTGGCAGTTTGGCGACATGCAAATGACACCAGCGTTCGTCCTCGTGGACCTATTTGAGGGATTAGGCATCATCAGGATTGCCAGAATGCAATTGCATATTGTTCAGGACAATACTACTTACAACATCCGTTGATTGTTCGTTGCGTCCTTCGCACGTCAGTTTGGACAAAGTTTTTGTTTTCAGGAACTTAGACGAAAATGTGGTATCAAAATTGTAGTTGAATAATCAAGTCTGAGTCAAAACTTGCTTTAATAAATTTTATTTTTTTAAAGATTGATAATTGTAGGAGAAATTTTGAAAACCACTTCTACAAAGCTAGTAAAAATATACAAGTGGTCGAAACATTATCAGAAATATTTGCAATACAAAGCTTTATGGATAAATGTATTTGGTGGCTATATAGCCTAGAAGCAACATCTGGTAGCCCCGGGCTACTGGGTATGGTATTTACATACGGGTGTGTGTAGCCTTGTTTAAGGTGCATCATATACACTCCAACACCCAGAATCACGATGAGTTTGCGTGATCTAAGAATTGAAGCTCAGATTTAACAGATCGTGCAAGTATAAAGCGTTGAGCTTGTTATTCAAGCAAGTTGTATTACTCACTTGAACTACTACAAAGGGTAGCTTTATGTTCTTAATACCAACACAGATTTTCTTATTTGAATTTCGACGTCTCAAGAGTAAATGAGGCTATAATTGTCTCACAGGTAGCTTCAATGTGGATCATGCTCGCTTTCGTCTTGGTAGGGACCGTGCATAAATGGTAACGTTTTTTCACAATCCGAACAAAGTTAGGGTTGGGTTTGACCCCCTCCACCATCCTCCTAATCCTAACATACAATATTGATAAACTGTGGACGGTTTTGGCCCATGGATAATGATCGCTTTCGTGGTCATAAGGGAACGGATATAAATGTTCATGTTTTTCTTTATCAGAACAAAGTTAGGGTTGGGTTTGACCCCCTCCCCATCACTTCTAATTCTAACATAAATCATTGATAAAACTGTGGACGATCTTTTTACATAAAAAGCAATCCGAACTTGGATAAGCCTCGCTTTCGTGGTCGTAAGGGACCAGGCATTAAATTAATGTCAATGTTTTTCACTATCCGAACAAAGTTAGGATTTGGTTTGACCCATCCCCTCTCCTAATCCTAACATAAAACATTGATCAACTGGGTGCCAATATTTTTACATAAAAGACATTCTAAACATGGCCTTTATCATCTTTCCTCACCCACCCCCCACCCCCCACCCATCTACACTCCCCACCCCACGAACGTTGTTCGGACTGTGAAACACATTGATCGTATTTATGCACGGTCCCTATTAAAACATTATTTACGCTTACTCAACATTGAACAACCGGTAAATACAGGCAATTTAAACTTCAATTTCTCTTTTAATATTATTGTATAGACTTTACATAAATATTATTGATTTTTTAAACGTGACTGTTGTATTACACTTCACGAGTCTGTGCAGGCATGTAATGTATGTATTATTAATCGAGTCGGTTCAGATAACCACTAGTTCTGACGATCAATAAAAGTAAAAGCTGTTATTTGAATTTGAGATAAAGGTATGCACTTTAGTTCAGTCTATTAAACTGGTAATATCGGCAATATTTTAAACACAAGTATTGATGGGTAAATACAGAATGTTGTATACATGTCTGTTTTAGTTAGTTACAACTCTTTTACGTGCTTATATCCACTTAAGGTTCCAACCAGTGATCCATGACTGGTCTATCAAAGGCAGTGATGTGTGCTATCCTGTCTGTGGGAAAGTGCACATAAAAGATCCTTTGCCGTTATTCGAATAAGAGTATCCTATGTGGCGGCAGCGTGTTTCTTATGTGACCAAGTGTCGATACGTTTGACATCCAATAACCACTGATTAATAATTGATGTGTTCCAGTGGTGTCATTAAACAGACAAACTTTATCTTTACAAAATTATGTTTCTACTAATATAATACTGTATTTGATTTTAGGCTAATTTTCAGTGCGTGTTCAACAGTTCTGAAGATAAAATAGGAACAACAGAAATTACCTTTATACAAATTTCATGATTCCATTATGTTATAACTAAAAAAACGCAAAAGACATATATATCTTGGAAGTTAGTCAGATTTTGGCGCAAAACATTTTCACTCTGTTGATTTTGCTAAATATAGCATTACTTTCTAACTATTCGAACTCTGCACATTTCGACCCGTGTTTTGCCAAGGTATTCGTACGACGTTCAACAAGCAATATTACTATAATGGCATTTTGACATTTCTGTTGATGTTTAACTATAGAAAATATAATCATATAATAAACGTATGCAGTTATCTGCTAACATACAATTTAGTTTCCTACAACTCACTTCACTACATCGTCACGTGATCGTGCTGTTCGCGCCACAATGGTGACTGATTCCCTTTAAACATAAAGTTCTGTTTTGATATTACAATCACGTGACGTCTGGTTCTAGCCTCGACGTGGGTCTTAACGTGTAAACACTATTGTTACTTGCCATTATTCCGCGAAGCCGCCATGACAAATGGCTGTTCAAAACACACCACATGCAACTCAATCTTACATAAAATCTGAGAGCAAACAAAGACTACTTAACACCGGATCGGAATCCTATATAGGGTGAGCGCGTCTGGATTGTTAAATGTTTTGTCCACGTGCAGGGTGCATATAGGTTGTAACATGGCCGGGTTGTTCGGCTGGAGGTGATAATCGTAAAGAATCGGTTTCGTTGATTGAGCACTGATCTATTTATTATAATTAGTTACAAACCGATCGCTAGGTCGTATCATTGCCAACCCATTAAGGCGCAATTTGAAAATAACAATACTAACATAATATGATCCGAAATGTTTTATTTGTTGCCGTCTTGTTATTGACTATGCGGCTATAATATATTAATATAAATAGGTGTGTAAGGAGGAATTTAGTTATATAGTATAACTCATGCATCTGCTATAAAACAACTTGCTCTGAACGTTGACGTTAAACACCTTGACCTGACCTATAACCAATAATATCCATGTCATAAACACATTAGGTATTTTTTCGAGTAATAATGGTAGGCCCTATAGCTGTCAATAGATAATTTGTTTACTAGTCAATAAACCTGTACACCTGGCCGTAACGTTCAAATAAGTTAGGCTAAGGTCAAAGAAGTGACGTTGATGAATCCTCTAAATATGATTATACTACTTTAGTTTTGATCAATATAGGGTGAGGGGTGGATAATTAAATACACTGTAGTTCCATAAAACAAATTTTTCATGGAATACAATGTGAATTATATTCTACAAAAATAGAAGCGACAAAACCCCACCATTTTTTTAATTGTCTGAAAATTCTGGTGAATTAAAAAAATACTGTGAAATACATGTACTTACATTCTAATAGTGGTTACTTTATATAAGTGAATACGTCATTAAATATGTTGTGTTAACATATATGCAAAACTCAACTTTGATCATGCTACTTTAACACAAGGCGGGTTAAACTAGTTTCTTTGTTAACTTCACGACCCGTAAAAACAAATAGACGTTTTTTGTTAAATGTGTGTAATCACTGGAAACCTACATGTATTTCATTCAGCTATCCTACGGTACCTAGGTTATTAGCTAGCGTATACAAATTATGGTCATAACGAAATAAAAGTCGTAAAATGAGTCGGGTTACATCAAAGAAGGGGTTCAACTAGTATTTTGCCCCAGAGATGGTGCAATCAACAGGCAGATCCTGCTACAGGAAGATGCCATCTATACTAAAATACTAGTCTCCCATAAATGCTCTTTTCAGGTAACACTCATAGTCGATCTACTCCTAGACTACATATAGTTTGACACGCTATACAGCAACAGGCGTGTTGTCATTTTCTTTAACGTTGTCAATTTACAGTTTAAGATAAGAGTAATACATGTACAATAATAAGGATTAAAAATAACATATTTAAAATCAAGTGTTAGCTGCAGAGTAAAATCAGATCTGACTTACATCAACCGACACCATCTGTGCTATAATGGATTGTAAAGCATTGTCAAACTTGTACATTTAATACCCATTTTAATACCCCCTGTAATAAAATCAGAGGAAGGCTTAAAGTTAATTGATTTCTCTATGCCTTTACAAATCAATCTTTTTATGGAGCTCGTACAATTCCAATGTAGATTTGATAAATTAGATTTTAATTTTCATTTAAACTGTCGACGAAAAGCCATAAAGCATGCATGTTCAGATATCCCGTTTCATATTCAATATTAATCTAAAAAGCAGGCTATGCTAAACAGTACTTGTGTTACGGTAAAACGCGCAGAACGAATACTAGTAATTGATCCCCATCCTAGTTATAATAATGATTTAGGTTTCAGGTAGGCCTATATGTGTAGTGCTATGCGAACCTGAATACAATGTACATTGTACCAAACAATAATTTTATGATATGGAAATATTAATATAACATTAGTTTCTGTTTAGGTCAACATCGGGGTTCAACAGGGATGTCTGCTGTCATCATTTCTGTTTACCAGCAGCACGAATAAAGTTAATGTTTTGGTTGTTTAACAACACCACTAGAACACATCGATTATAAATCAGCGGTTATTGGACGTCAGGCGCATGGTTATATCGACTCATGGTCTCAGGGGAGACACGCTGTTATCGCTTCATGGGCTACTCATATCGAAAAACAGCAAGGGGTCTTTTATGTGCACTATCCCATAGACAAGATATAGCACAAGCAGCACGAATAATATCAAAGGAGAGAGTGGAAATTTGATCCAGTACACACACGGACCATAACAGACTCTCGCACCGATAAAACCAAGGCCTGCTACTAGGCTCAAACTCAAGTGTGAACTGTAACATGCATACCGATGTTACCATGGCGCCAGAGTATGAAAACACGGTTCGATCGCTTGAGCCGTGCGCACGGACTAAAGTATTATAATTACGGGATTTGATGTCAGACAGGACGAGGATTTTGGAATTGACATCTAAATTCTGCACAGCAGCTCAGCACAACCCACTAGAGGAAGGAAAGTAAATTAGTTACTTAGCAGTGCGCGCGAGACAAGAACATGCAGACGGGTTTCGCCATTACACGTGAAATAAAGCATGTATACATTAAAATAAGGATGTATCAGATGTATCCGATACAGGTGTCCGCAGGCTGGATTTTAACCAACAGGAGAATGTCCCTCACTGCGACAGTAGATTTCAGACACCAGAACGTATTCTTAAAATCTGCCCTCTCCTCCAAAACATATAAGGCAAAACACCTGGCCAGAAGAAAGGCGCCTCAAAGAAAAGCTATAAGGCAGTCCTGGTGAGCTCAAACTGACGATCCTGTTCATGGATGCAGCACATCTTATCGAGGGCAACGCAAGCTTATGAAACCGAACGAGAAGAATCGATGCATCGTATCATCAACCTAGTATCGCGAAACGATACTGTATCGCCGTATCATTAATTATATCTCCAAGTAGCATTCATGAACCTTCAAACTTTAGTTGCTGTTATAATTTCTGTGTATGTCGTGATGCACAGAAATATAATAACAACATCACTTTTGAGGTTCAAATCTAACGTGAAATCAGCATTACAGAACGAGGCTTAGAATCGTCGACAGTTACCCCCACCCTCGTCGCCACCATAACTTGTATCGGTTTTCAAGAATTTAATATCTTTCATTAATGCATAAACTCATCCGCCATCAAAAGTTCTCGTCAACTGTTGACGAAAATTTAAAGAATCCTTTGCATTTCTGCAATCCAAATGTAGGCTATATTTATACTAGTCATACACAGACTACATCTAAATAATATACAAACATAACTATATAAATAAATAAGTAGGTAGGTAGGTTAATTGGTTATTATAAAATTAAAATCGAAGTCATATTTCAACCTTATAAATAATATTCATATTTAATATTTTTGTAATAAAAAGAATAGATCCATTTAATATAATATAATATAATATATGAAAAACAAAACTTACTCTGAGGTGCGTGGTTTGCGTGGAAACATTGCGACAGTTATTGTATATGCCTATGTCAATAACTGATCAGCTCTTTATAAGTTGTTAAAATGAACTGATTTTGAACAATTCGCCTACCGATAACGAACTGAGGGGCTCTAGAGTCACCTGTTGCTATGTGAACGAAGCCCGTGTGTTGGCTCGACTCTCGTCAATCCCTTTGCACGAATAGCCAAGTCGAGGCATTGTTATTTCACGGCCTACGAAAGTCGCATGTAAAAAAACGACAGGTTTAATATTCTTATTCCAAAATGCTGTTGGATGTATAGCCGGATCAGCCATTTATGAACTCTCCTTAATTCACCGTAACAAGAGAAAAATTAACGCTACATTAGACTCGAATAAATTGCCTGTAAGGTTTCTCCTTGCTAAGCAGATCTAAAGGAATTATTTGATAACAATAAACGATATTCTCCCACACATCAACAAGCTCACATTGTGACACACTCACTCACGTTTATAAGAACAGTTACAAACATAATATATTTTAGATATAGTATTTATTATATATTGTATTTAATAAAAGTAAAATATAAGACGACCGGTGTAAAACGAATAGAAGTCCGTATGAATATAGGTCCTAAATAAAACAATGTAAAATGCAATATATCGATATCGGACTTACATGTATACTAGGATTCTTAGTCCCAACCAAACTTAGAAAAATGACTTGTAGGTAATATCTCGTTTTATGGATCAGGGTATTTGTTTCATTCCATAAATTAGCTGGTAATCTTTCATGAGCAAATCAGTGTCATAAACTAATTGATCATAGAAATATGATTAGGACGTAGGTATGAATCATTAATTGCTACTTGATCAGTAGAGAAACTATGTACGTAACTAAAATTGTTTACAGCATGACGAAACAAATTATCTGTTGCAAATACGTTGCTGTGGTTTAACACATTGGTCGAACATACTGTAGTCTTTAGACATTGGAATACAAATCCACAACACTGAAATTGAGAAACTCCTCTAGTCCTCTTCATCATCATCTGACATCATAATCATCTTCTTCTGTTCAATTAGCTTGCTTTATTTTTTCATCCCTGGCCTTCTGACATACACAGGAGGCCGAGCCCACACGCATGCACGCACGCACGCACGCGCGCGCACACACACACACACACACACACACACGGTTGTCACCGCTATAACCACATGTCTGCGTATTGCAAGATAGTTCACTCACACAAGACCATTTGATGAGTTTCAGCTATTCTACTCACGTTAGATAATTTCATGAGGAATCGTCCTTGGGATGATTCTGAGCCACCCTCCAGTTAACAACCATTTGCTGTCGAGTCCAATGTTGATGCGTCTTATGCCAAATAATTTCTCCAGACTGCGACACTGCAATCTAGTTTACTGGACCACATTTTCTGTCGTGCCTCGGTCATAGAATGGGGTCTAGTCTGGCCATAACATGCCGGAATTCTTCTTCTTCTACTTTCAATCATGATATGCCCATATCGGATCAACAATCGGGATATGATAACGAAACGTGACGTATTCCGGCGGTCCCCAGAGTTTGGTATTGATGGGTCTTAATAGTGTCCATATTTTCTGACGGTTTGTGATAACAATAGCTTCGCAGCACTTTTATGAAACAATGATCCATGTGCTCCTAACGAATTTGGGATGATTGTACGATTTTGTTCAACAATAGCATCTATGTCGACATACTTATTAATTTGTTTCTATCTATCTGTCAATGCATTATGTTATTGTGCTAAGTTATTGTATTACATGCTCTTGTTGGAATAGGAAATAACCCAATGGGTCCCTTGATGATAGATCCTTCAACCTATCGAGCCCAAGGCGGACAGTCCCTTGCGCTAAGCTACGACTCACTTCCAAAATCATTGAAAAGTAGCATCTCTAAGGAGACAGTCACGAACTTTTCAAAATAACGTGTTTCAGAGCCCACAGGTCCGCTAGTTCAATGGTTTCCGCTGATCTACCACATTCATTTGAGAAATTATGTGGCGACCCTATTAGCACCCCGTTATTGAGTTTGAGTGTACTGTGCACAGCACATCATGGACAATAATAATACACATGTAATAAAAATAGAAATATACTATTTAATGATAGATCGAGTCTCAAGTGGATGCTCTTGCACTGCGCTACGTCCCGCTCCCAAAATCATTGAAAAGTACATCTCTACTGTGCATAGCACATCATGGAAAATAATAATAATAATAATAATAATAATAAAAATAAACTCTTTATTTAATGAGGGCAGCAATTAGATCCTCAATTACAATATAATATGTCAAACAAGATCAAAATTACTGAAACAGTAATAACATTCAATGCATATAATGGTGATAGACGTTTTATATTCATGTAACATGGTCTGTTGCCATTTGCATGTACCGGTAAAAACAAACAAAATTATTTGAATAAAAATACTATTCAATAGTCGACTCCATAACACTAAACATGAAGAAATGAAACTTGCTTTGAACCATTCTTATGTCTCAACATTTAGATCTCCGTTTCAAATACATTCTTAAAGTGATTTGCTGTTTTCCAATATAACGAATTGTATTTGCAAGGCACATTGGTGTTCGATTGTTGAGATATATAAATAAAATGGGATCTTATTATGACATATAAGATAAACCGGTATTTTTCTCAATGAGTATGTTGAAAAACGTTTAATGGGCCTTGCCTTATGGTGGTCTATTGATAGATTGCTTATTTACAATGAAATGGGGCATATGTGAACCTTGACATCAGAATAAATTTGTTTAGTAAAACGGACCCCTCACCAACAATCTTCAAAAATGAGGAAAATCAAGTACGATATATGTTCGTCATACTGAGAGTGCACTGCAAACGCTCACTTCACACTATAGGGACCTACATGGCAATACATTCAATGATGTGCATCAAAATGACAAACCTAAATAAGCAGCATAATTTTACACAGGATACAATTGACAAAGTTATGTCTGCTTTAAGATTGTCATGTGACACTATCATGTACAATAGTAGAGTACTAGACTGGTGCAACTTATAGATATATTGGTTTTGGAGAAAACGTGATGAAAATCCACATCCAACCAGTGTGTGCATTTTATCTCTCCACAAATTAAAATGATCAGATTGTCAACTTATTTTGGTTGATTTCAATAGTAAATTAAACAAGGTAAACTATAATTTTATTGAATTGATCTTGTGATTACAATACACGTGCGCAGAAGCTATTTCTTGTTAGTGGCAAAGTAATCAAGCTAAAGTACACAACTTTTATCTTTGCTCATCCCCGTCACCAAAATTATCATTAATGTTGCCATGAAATACAAGGCTAAATCATTATTTTCTGGACGCTACACCCTATGCAATAAAGATTTGTGACATTCAAGATATATTTGCTACTAAATGGCACCACGTTCAGATGCATCAGAATACATAGTGAAAACATAACTCATATCACAAGTTTATGCAAATTAGCTTAACAGTCCACAGCAGCAATACATAACACCATTCATTAGAGGATGGTCACATCTTTCATTCAACACAATAATAAAAATGTTATAAAAATTAGAATTTAGTTTTTATAATTTTTCGTGGTTTCCATAAAAATGATTCTGTAAAATTAATTGCACCACCTTCAGATCTAGTCCGATAGATCTGCCCTTAAACTATTTTTTATATCGGTTGTTCGCTTAAGCTTAAGCGAACAACCGATATAAAAAAAAAAGTTTAAGGGCAGATCTATCGGACTACTTCAGATCATACATACACCCGGATATAGCATTATTTTTTACCTGATCACTTGTGCAAAAGAACATATTTAGATTTGGCTTATAGACTATAAGGAACATAGGTGGTTAATTTGTTCATCCAATTGTTTTTGTTGTAACTTATTTACCGTAATTACGTCCTTACAACATCCAATGAATGTGTAATCTAAGCATTTTCATGATCTGTCCTGCACCAATGCTGTCCCAAGAGTCTGCCCACGACAGACGGTACGGTTAAGTAGTCTGTATGAGAGAAGAAACCTGCTGTCTACACAGTTAGTTAGTTAGTTATAGATAGTTGTAACATATTTCAATTAAGGTTCAGACACGTCTATCCTGGACATCCAGTCCAGCTGCCTCGAATGCCCACAAAGGACAGAAGTTAGTGTTAGTACGAGAGGCAACCTGCTTCTTATTACTAAACAGCAATGGATGTTTTATATGCACGTTTCCACAGACAGGGCAGTACATACCATAGCCCACTACCCCATCACCACTCACATACTGCCTTTGATAAAGCTCTAACAGTAAGGAGTGTAGGTGATAAAATTTTCTGTCTGAGATTGAACCCACAATGGAGATGTTTGCATGTTTCGAGGATAAAATATTAATTTTTTTTATTTTTATTAGTGACACCACTGGAACATATTAATTAATAGTCAGTGGTTATTGGATATCAAACAGTTATGTCGACACATGGTCTCAGAATAAACCAGTTGCCACTATATAGCCTACTCTTACCAAATAATAGCAATGATCTTTTATGTGCTCTTTCCCACAGACAAGATAGCACACACCATGACATTTTATGGACCAATCATAGATCACTGGTTGGAACAAGAAATAACCAACGAATCCACTGAGGAGGATCAATCCTGTGATATTTCGAACCTAAGGCAAACAACTTTTGCTCTGAGCTACATCCCGCTCCTGATCTTTTTTAGGAATGCAAACGGCTCTCTAACTAATATTTAGCTCGATCAGTTATTTACTATTTGGCACAATTGCATTACATATAAAATAGGTGTATATTTTATGTACAAATATCACAAGTGCAAGCTGTGTGTAATAATGTGGAGTTTATCGTTGATCAGTGTCATGAGGTTGAGGAAGAATCCAAGTCTTCCCAGATGGCTGTGTTTTCAAGTGTCTCGGAGTGAGTTAATCGTTGATCAGTGTCAGGAGGTTGAGGAAGAATCCAAGTCTTCCCAGATGGCTGTGTTTTCAAGAGTCTCGGAGTTTGGCCGGTGTCGTCGACGTAATTCTTGCATTGACGATATCGCAGAAGATCGGCTCTTGTTCGCTTCATCAATCCACATCTGAAAAACAGTTAACAACACCTCGTCAGAAATTACCATTACTAGTTAGTTACCTATAACTTATTTATGTGCTTATATCCAATTACGGTTCAAGCATGTCTGTCCAGGACAGAATGTAGTAGCACGGGATATTTTATATGCACTTTCCCACAGATGGGACTGTACATACCATGGCCTTTATTAAACCAGTTGTAGACAGTGGGTGGTGTAAGTGGAAATACACCTATACTACACATTGAGTCATGCAAAAGAGCACATAAAAGATACCTTACTGTTATTCGGTAAGAGTAGCCTATGTGGTGGCAGGAGGTTTCTTTTGTGACCAAATGTTGATATAATCATGCGTTTGACTTCCAGTAACCATTGATTAATAATCAATGTGTTCTAGTGGTATTGTTAAACAAACATTATCTTTTTATCAAATACTGTTTAAACACATTTGAGCAGTCACCTTTATTAAGCAGCCAAATCATCTAGTCCATTACAATATAACCTCTGTTACTAAGCAGTTACCTGTCTTAAAAGGTAACTTTTTCGAAATTCCAATGGGCAACTGATTTGGCTGTATTCATCTTTTGTGAGAATATATTTATGTCTCACCTGAACCTCATCTGTGTACATCAACAGACTGTAATCCTCTTTACTCCTTATCTTCTCTCCCTTGAACATGTACGGTGCCTGAAACAAACAATTCAGCCTTTAACAATAGATCTGGAGCCTGTTTCACACAACATTCATGACTAGTTGTGGACGTACACGTAAATATCTGACTAAAAGTGTTTCCCAAAATATAATTAAAAGTAATTGTGTCCAAGAACGAATAGCATCCTCGGGTAATACGCCACAAATGACCAAAACTCCATGAAGTCTCAGCTACTAACAATAGTCGTATCACTAACCGTTAGCAATAGAAATTTCCCTACTTACGTTTACTTCCACAACTAGTTGCAAACCAGACTTACGGTGTTTTGTGAAACAGGCCCCTACTGCATAGTGTACATAAAAGATCCCTTGCTGCTATTTGAAGAAGAGTAGCCTATACGGTGGCAGCGGGTTTCTCTGTGACCAAGTGTCGATATAACCGCTGATTAATAATTAATGTGTTCCAGTAGTGTCGTGAAACTAACAAACTTTATCTCTTTTTATGCGATGTCACATATGAATATGTGAACAGGCACAATGGGAACTCACTGAATTTGGGACAGTACGTTCTGGTTTTACATAGAAATTGTTTTCCAACAGCCGATAAATACTTATACAGATTGAATAGAATTGACTTGAAAGTACAGTGTGTATACGTACCGGTGCATCGCCCTGTGATACTATATAGTTGCCAGTCATAAATGCATTTCTCCTCTCACACATATCCTTCTCCTCCTCCGTCAAAGAGATTTCTTCCTTATACACGCCGTGATCTGTGAATATAACATTAATAATTTAAAACTCATTTATTATATACAAACTGGTTTCTATACTATTACCCGGTATCATTATATTTTGGTAAAAATCTACACTACTTTCTAACTGAATGACCAAATAAGTCATAAATTATAATAAAAATTGTAAATTATTTTTTAAAATGTATGGACATATTAAATTAAGTGACACCGGTCTCCTTGACACGGTGGTCAATGCATTGCGATTAAGAATGATAGTTACTGGGTTCGAATCCCATTCATGGCATACAGGATTTTAAATCCCAGTACCGGCTCCAACCCAGAGTAAGTGCTCCGCAAGGCTCAATGGGTAGGTGTACTTCCATTTATACAAGTGTCTACAAATGGTTTAACAAAGGCTGTAGTATGTACTATCCTGTCTTTGGAAAAGAGCATATAAAAGATCCATTGTTACTTATCAAATAGGAGTTGTGGGTTCGTCTATCATACTAACACTAACTTTTGTTCTTAATTGAATATAAGTACGTAAATAAGTTATAACTAACTAAATAACATGTTATTTACCTTCCATATCTTCAAGGTTCATCTTTCGTTCATACTGGATTCGAAATAAAAATGCTTCCAGCACAAATGCAACAATAATATTCATAACAACCTGTAAAAAAAGTTTCATTAGTTTAGACAATGCATAAAATGATATCAGTTTTTATTACCTCAGCGGGCATTCTAACCGGGGAAATAAATATCATAACTTCTCACTAAGAAATTATCCACATTGGTATAATGTGTCATTTGATTGGGTTATTGAAACCATTCCAGCCACTGAGAGGAACGTTAATATAATATGACGTCATAAATTGTCAACATTTGTTACTACTAAAAGAAAAGGTATTTTTTATAAGTTTGAGTCCCTTTGTTATGATCAACTTATAATCATGTAAAGTACAAAGCACTGATTTTATTGACAGAGAATGGTTGGGATGAGTGGTGTTGTCTTATTGGCAGGGTTGCCTAACATGTGGGCATATACTTGTTAAATCCTGATATCAGTTCACATTAATACAAAGGTTTTCTACAAGTAGACCGATGAAATGCCTTTAAACTGATGTAACGATTATAACAGAAATTTAATTACATCAGTGAATGAATGCATTTAATGTTACTAACCATCATGGTAATGTAGAACAGCATAAAATAGATTCTCGTCCACTCACTCATATGCTTAGCATATCCTTCCTGGAATAGCAACATTCATGTATTACTAAGATGATTAATCAATGGCGGCACGATCGATCGATGCCAATGCAATCAATCGATGCTTGTGTAATCTATGGATGGTTGCATGAACGACAAATCCAATGATTGCAAGGCGTTCTATCAATAGCGTTGACATTCTGTAGTTTTAAACTGTGATATGCTATAAAGTATGCTTCAAACTAGATGTAAGCGATCAATGAGTTTGTATTTTATTGATACAATAATATGCCTAGATCCACAACAGATGCTCAACTAGCTTATGCAATGTATATATTTCTTAAATTATTTATACAGGGACAGATTGTTTTAGTAGAAATAACTTGGAACACAATATTTATTAACCTACCATAATAATAAACCAGTTATTCACGACAGTCAACTCAAACAATGTTACTGAAAAAGAAGACAACTCTAAGATTTATAGCCAAGTTACAATAATAAAAAAACAGTTATTCACTGCAGTCAGCTCAAAGAGTGTCAGTAAAAAAGAAAAATATACTAAAATTTCTATCATAAACCTGAAATCAAGGAAACATCTATTTTTCAGTAAAATATCAGATTTATAGCAAAGTTATAATAATAATAAACCAGTTATTAACGACTGTCAACTCAATGTCACTGAAAAAGAAGAATACACTAAAATTTATATTGTAACCCTGAAATCAAGGAAATATCTATTTTGATTGAATATTCTAAGAAAACATTTAGGGAGGCACACAGTTTCCTAACTAAAAACTTTGGGTGACGATCATGCTCTACATCAATAACCCCAAACATTGCAAACACTGTGGGGTTGGCAGTTATGGATATGTAATTATTCTCTTGTTCCGATATTCATAATAATTGTGACATCAAGGAAAATATAATGGATATAAAAAGAATGGTTGTGAATTGACAAATTACCTCCAGAAATAAGTATATTGTCGAAGTTGTTGAGATAATAGCCATTAAAGTAAAAGGAAGTGTTGTCTACTTTGTAAAAATCTTCAACACTGCTGTTTCTGAAATATAGAAATAACAAAATTTATTATTTATAATGTTTACTGTTTATGTTGATATTCATCCTATAGAAACATATTGACAAATTGAGAAAGTTAACCTTGACATTGAAGATGAGATAAACATGTATACATGATACTTTTATGTAATGATATATAATTTAAATTATAATGTAACAAACATCTCAACCTCCACTGAGCACCGAATCAGGAGCTCTTTATACCAACACTGCCATATACTACCCCCACAAGTGAAGCTACATCCCAGAGCTGTGTTGAGTTGTTCTGACCCGGTTATGTAACTATGTATTCTTGTGTTAAGAAAAAACACATAGTCCCTACGTCGGCTCCAAATGTAAAAAACACCTAAACTTCCACTGAGAACTGAACCAGGAACCTCTATGTAAGAGTCCAGTGCTCTACTAACTGAGCTAAAGGAAAATTTTAAATAGCTTAAGTTAGTTAGTTAGCTAGCTATAACTTATTTATGTGCTTATATCCAATTAAGGTTCAAGCACGTCTGTCGTAGTCACACAGACCAGCTGCCTCGAATGTCTGCCCACAACAGTAGATAGTGTTAGTATGAGAGGAAACCCGCTACTCCAAATTGATAAGTAGCCAGGGATCTTTCATATGCACTTTCCCACTCTGTTACAATAACAAGTTTTAACCAAATATCTTTAACAGTTGTGGTTAGAGAACATTAATATATGGCCTTGACTTTAAAGATGCATACACCTGTATGTCATTATATACAAAGAGCGAAATATCTTTAATATAATGATAATGGAAATATTGAGCAAATACCCACTGAATTGTACACAAACTTTTATTATAATAACCCTTAATGGTGACATAGATATTTAAAGAGCACAAAATATTAACAAATTCCAAAATAAAACCTTCATTTTGGAGATGTGATCAAAATATTTTTAAGCATCAAACCATTAGGTTCTCATACATTATAATATCACATTGATGGATGGACAGACAGACAGACAGACAGACAGACAGACAGACAGACAGACAGACAGACAGACAGACAGACAGACAGACAG